>CM060952.1:15121606-15261606 GCA_030765055.1 Mantis religiosa
TATTTTTGTAATAGTGGGTGTTGCTTTTTTACTTTATTAGAACGGAGGGTTCTAGGATATATTCATTTGCGAAAAGGACCAAATAAGGTGGTTTTGTTGGTATTTTACAACCTTTTAGAGATGCAATTAAGTTATTTTGTAAAGAACATATAAATCCTTTAGTTTCTAATTATTTATTATATTATGTATGTCCTGTTTTTCTTTATTTTTATCTTTGATTTTATGAATACTTATACCTTATGTAAGAGGTTTATTTACTTTTAATTTGGGTATATTCTTTTTTTATTATGTACAAGTATAGGAGTTTATACTGTAATAGTAGCTGGTTGATCTTCTAATTCAAATTATGCTTTATTAGGAGGTTTACGTGCAGTAGCTCAACAATTTCTTATGAAGTTAGATTAGCTTTAATTTTATTATCTTTTATTTTTTTAGTTAGAAGATATTCATTACTTGATTTCTATTATTATAAGATGGGAATTTGATTTTTATTTTTATGTTTACCTTTAAGTAACACCCCATACTGCGCGAACAACCATGAAAAAATTCAGGAATCGGGAGGAATCTAACTACTACCACACCCACCATACAAACCTGATCTCGCACCATCAGATTAACATCTTTTCGATCCATGGCTCATTTTCTACTTGGAAGAAATTTGACAATATTGAAGCAGTGCAAGTTGGTGTCCAGCGAATTATTGGTATTGTCGCCCTTCAGGAACGGTTACCATGGATTTATCTTTGTTAAAATAAACCTCAAATATACGGCACTGATAATTCCTGTAAGAGTGAGAGGGGTACTGACGGTCCTCCCGTTTTTGTGCTAAACACCAATGAACATATCACTTCAGCCAATGGAATTCACAGAAATAACAAATGACAGATATATGTTCAGATATATCCAAATTAAATTTTTATGGTGTTAATGGCATTGCAATAAAACTGTTTGAATCATACTTATAAAATCGTAAGCAAGTTATATGTATAGGAGGTGAGAAATCTAATATGGTGGAGCTAAAATGTGGTGTTCCACAGGGCTCAATACTTGGGCCACTATTATTTTAGTAATGGTTAACTATTTACCTTCTTTCTTAAAGTCCCATACTGTACTGTATGCTGATGATACCACGTTTTTGAATACCAGTACCGATTATCAAAGCCTTAACTTGCTAACAGAAGATACTCTAAGGCATGCAAGTACTTGGTTTAGAGCCAATGGTTCCTGCTAAATGAGAACAAAACTGAAACAACTTACATTTAGTTTGCGTGAGACTTCTTATGAAAATTGTTCAAGGAATGTAAAATTTTAGGTGTGGTTGTGGACAATAGGCTGACATGGCAACCCCATATCAATTATATTACAGCGAAGCTGTCCAGAGTTATATATTTAATCAGAAATTTGAAAAGTCGTGTACCTGATTCATATTTAAGAACAGCCTATTTTGCATTCTTCCACAGTATAATCTCATATGGCATTTTACTCTGGGGAAGCAGCAGTCATATTTCTACTATCCTAATATTACAAAAAAAATAATAATAATAATTCGTACCATCTCAAATTCAGATAAATTTGCACATTGTAAACCTCTATTTATAAAATTAAGAATTATGACTGTGATAAATGTATATATTTATAATACTCTCATCTATGTAAAAAGTAACTTAACCGACCAGCTATTCAGGCAGGATATTCATAATTATAATACTAGGTTTAATTATAAACTCAATATACCATATCATAGATTAACTAAAACCTCTAACAGCTTTGAAGTATTGGGCATTAAACTATATAATCAATTACCTTTAGAATTAACTGAATTATCAGGTAATACATTTAAATGCAAATTATATGAATGGTTAGTTTCCAAACCTTATTATTCAATACAGGAATACTTTAACAGGTGTAGTTAAACTTTCGCTTATGTCATGAAGTATTCTTATTTCCTCATTTTATTTTAAGTCTCTATATTTGTATATCTAATGTAAGTATTTTATTGAATTTTTTTATCTTCACTGTATTATAACTGTATTAATTTGTACTCTATTTTTGACTTTGTCTATTACTGTAATAAGCTTAATGACAATAAATCACTCCACGTGGAGTAATCAGTGCGTTATCTGAGAGGTATCTATTACCAAAGATAAATCCACGATAACGGCTCGAACAGGCCGACTATGCCATCGTGGGATAATAAACCTGGCTGAACGATGGCTCAGGACGTTAGAATCTAATGATCTACACTTGGAAAATTAGTTGCTTATCAGTTGTTCTTCTTAAAAAACATAACTTATGAAGCAGTATCTATATAAAATATAGTTTATTAGTCGTGAGCAGGTGATTCACTTTGGTTTAAAACTGGAATTTCCTGTTTGCTTATTAAACGACACAGATATGTATTTTGTCCAGTTGTTGAACCCATTAAATAGACATTTTTCAAAACAGTCGTTCTGCAGAACGGTTTCCTCGCATCTCAGTGTTATGTAATAACCTGCTACATTATATTGGATGTGTTTTTTTTTCTTACGTCAGACATTCTACCAGTTTTCTATTATTTTCCTTTTCTTCTTCCACTATCACTTCCGTTTCGCAATCCCGCAAGTCAATTACAGTCATTATATTCAGCTTAAGTCATAATTTCTCACACCCAGGTTATAATTATAGTGAACAACTATATAATAATTACTGTGGTAGCTCTATATACATGGGGGGACACTAAAGAAACCTGATTGTTGTAATAAAAACTTTATTGATGAACCTTTTTACACAATTACTTCAGTCACCTTCAAGATACTCTCCATTAAAAGCGACGCACTTCTCAAGTCTCTTTTCCCACTGTTGGAAGCATGTTTGGAACTCTTCAAGTTTGATATTGTCCAGTGCCCTTTGCTAAGCTCCCCTTTTAGCGTTTTTTTTTTCATTCGTGGAAATAGGAGAACGTCGCAGGGGCTAGATCCGGTGAATACGAAGCGTGGGGAACGACAGACCACCTCTGAGATGCCAAATAGTGGGTCACTCGTAAGGCCGTGTGTGCTGGTGCATTGTCGTGATGCAGAAACCCAAAGTTCCGGGCATTTCCTCCTCACATGCTCTCGTAGACCCCTTAAAACGTCCAAGTAAAAGTGCTGGTTAACAGTCTGGTCACAATTCTACGAACATAAAAAAGACAGCGATCATCGTCTTCACATTTGACCTCACTTGCCTTGCTTGTTTTGGTCTGGGAGAGTTGGGAGTCCTCCACTGGCTTGACGCTTGCTTGGTTTCTGGGTCATACCCGTAACACTAACTCTCATTCCCTGTAATGACTTTGTTCAAGAGGTTTGGATTACGTACAATCTCTGTTTTCAAGTCCTGACACACATTCATGCGGATGGTTTTGTGCTCCTGTGTGAGAAGGCGCAGAACAAATTTAGCAGCAACACGTCTCATGTGCAAATTCTCCCTCAAAATCCGCTGGCACGAGTGCCAACTGATTCCTGTCGCTGCTGAAATTTGGTCGATCGTTTGGCGACGATCATCGTTGATCTTTTGGCGAGCCTTTTCAATGTTCTACTCACTTCGCGATGTTGAAGGGCGTCCAGAACGAGCTTGGTCTTCAGCACGCATCTCACCACGTTTAAAGCTCCCAAACCACTCGAAAACATCTGTGCGGCTGATAGCGTCCTCCTGGAAAGCTTCCTGAAGCATTTGGTGTGTCTTCGTTGCAGCTTTTAAAAGCAGGAAACAAAATTTCACAAACACTCTTTGTTCTTTTAAAGTTGCCATAACGACTTCCCAGAGGTAACCCGCCAACAGTCAGAGAAACACAATACCACACTTGCACGTTCAGCTCTACACTGACGCCGTCTGCACAGCTGTTTCATGAAGGTCTCTACTAACACCATCTAGCGTGAGAACCCTGCACTATGTCTACGAGTGGCAGCGCCCTCGGAGTCCGGTTTCTTTTGGGTACCCCCCTTGGTACTCGCTGGACCAAGTTGTCTGTGACACGATAATAGTACCGAGACCTTCGTTTATTTACTGCCTTCGTCACACTGACATTCTCCTTTCTAACTTAAAGTCTATTTTTACTCTTTTACTGCCTGTTTGAACTGCTTATCTAAACATTATAAAAAGGAGCAATAGATGGCGCGCTTATCTCATTTTACACCTCTTTTGATGTGCCCCCTTCACCCGAGATTCTTAGTTTCTTATCTCTATCGGCGTAAATTGAGGTATTCTTGAGAAACGGTATAAAGGGCAGAAAACAAAACGTTCATATTTTTCACGGTATGATAGAAGTTCCAAACAAATTACCTTTCGTTCAAATAACACTGGGCAACAAAAAAATTTTTTTAATGTTTCGAGCACTTCTTGAGGCAATTCCTACTAATTTTGGGTTGAGAAAAACAAATATGAGAATGAAAAATTTGTATTAGCTCTAGCTTCTATGATATACACAAGGTGGAAGTATTACATATTAACGGATTGAGAGAAAAGGATACACTTTAATTACATACATGCTAACAACAATGAAAGTGCACTTGATTTTTTTAACTGGTAATTATATGCTAAGAGTTCTAAATTGCTGGAAAAATACTTCGCAGATTGTCGTGTCTGAAGAGAATCATGTGGTGGCCTATTGACTTCGTCGTCTTTTAGCTTGGTTCTTGTGATGGACTTCCGCAGAATCCCTATACAAAGACCAACAGTAATCCACAAGCATTACTTCATTCCAACGGCCCTGACATCTTTGTTCCATAACAGAAATGTCCTGATGGAATCTCTCCCCATGTTCATCACTAACAGCTCCACAACTAGGAGGGAAAAAGTCTAGGTGGAAGTGGAGAAAATGGATCTTAAGGGACATGTTGCATCCAAGGTTACGGTATTTTTGCAGGAGTACTGTCACCAAATGCTTGTAGTTGTCATCTCTTTTGTTGCCTAAAAATCCATGAACAACACCCTCGAAGGCTTCCTTTTCTTTCCCCTCTAAAATTTGGTCAAATGCAGAATTCTTTACAAGTTCTGTTATTTGTGGTCCAACAAAAATGCCTTACTTAACTTTAGCATCACTTAATTTCCAAAATTTCTCTCTGATTGTGTTTTGATATTTGACAGGTGTGCCAACTCCCGAAAAAAATTCCCCCAAATTTAAAATCTTCACTCTAAAAAACGAAACGTCACTTTATCTTCAAAACAAGAGCTAATGTATCATTTTTGTTGATAAAAAAGGGCTCTATCACATTTTGAATATCCTATCATATCCACGTTCTGATAATCAAATATGTGTAAAGATGTAAATACTACGGGCTTGTGTTGTGTATTTGAATGGTTTACCGTGTTGAGGAGTACTGATGAGTTCCCAAAGCTACACTGACGTGCCTTTGTGTATGACGTTTGCATTCAAATAGGCCTCACTCCTTCAGCAGTCTGTGTAGCAAGCAGTTTACAGTACATTGTACACATCTAGTATTGTGTTTGTATACCTGATCGGGCTTATACCATATTACCTCCTAATGGGACGAAAAAGGAGACTGGAATTGACAAACGAGCATCTAGAAGGCTATTTTAGGTACTAGTACAGTAGCATTGGCGTAGCCCAATGTACAGCTGTGTTTACATCATGGGCGGCTTCTGAGGTAGTGCCGCTGTGCCATGTGTACGAAAACAAAACAAAGAGAAGTGTATAGGAATTACGCAAAAAGGATTGTTTCTGAGTATCTGTTCCCTCGTGTGAATAGACGCGTTAAGCGCTAGCGCTCTGTCCTGGTTGTTTTCCGTGGCTTGGCACTGATTCCAGAACGGCACCATCTACGCTCATAAGCGTCTGTGTTAAGGTCTAGGATGTCTGCTTATACACGGCTTCTTATGGGAGAAGGTAGTGCCGACGTTGCTCTGGCACATAACTTACGCTTTATCCGTTAGAGTGCAGTAAAGCACGGGACTTAAGATAATTGTCCCTCTGTCGCGAAATCGTACACGAACGCTTCTCCATAACTGTATTATCAAAGTTTACTGTACTCATCACACTTGTGCGAAACAAGAGTACGGATGTAATAAATATCTATTTCCGTTTCTCTGTACGTTCTGTATGGCAGAGTATATTATAAAATAATAAATGGATTATTGATAACATTTACAAAAGAGACTAACAACCCTTATTTATTTGTTTACTTAATTAATTATTCATTTATTTATTTACTTAATTATTTATTCATTTAATTATATATAGCACCGTCAATACAATGTCTCACTGGCCGCTCCTGGTTTTCATTGTAGCGGTTCACACAAACTGAAGCCAATGCAAGCATTTCTCGATCTGCAAGACTCCAAGTAGCACCATATAGGGAAGATCAGTTCATATGTGTACAGAGTAAACGTCAGAGAACTCGTAGAACACCTGAAATTGGCAAGGAAGTTATTACTCTGCTAATAGCTCCAATCTATGTCTCAACCATGCAATATCGGCTTCGTGAACAAGGTTAAAGGGGTACATGTATGTATGTATGTATGTATGTATGTATGTATGTATGTATGTATGTATGTATGTATGTATGTATGTATGTATGTATGTATGTATGTATGTATGTATGTATGTATGTATGTATGTATGTATGTATGTATGTATGTATGTATGTATGTATGTATGTATGTATGTATGTATGTATGTATGTATGTATGTATGTATGTATGTATGTATGTATGTATGTATGTATGTATGTATGTATGTATGTATGTATGTATGTATGTATGTATGTATGTATGTATGTATGTATGTATGTATGTATGTATGTATGTATGTATGTATGTATGTATGTATGTATGTATGTATGTATGTATGTATGTATGTATGTATGTATGTATGTATGTATGTATGTATGTATGTATGTATGTATGTATGTATGTATGTATGTATGTATGTATGTATGTATGTATGTATGTATGTATGTATGTATGTATGTATGTATGTATGTATGTATGTATGTATGTATGTATGTATGTATGTATTGTAGCGGGACCGCTGGAACACCCTGTGAAACCAGCTGTGAACGGAAGGCAGGGGGGAGGACCGCGTTAGCCACACCTACTCCTCGTTTGTCTTGTAGTGGTGACAGGCTGTGGTAAGGGGAAAAATGACTGTGTCGCCTGTTTCTCCTACACCTGGTTCTCGATCTTTCTGTTACTAGAACAATCTTGTAAACACCAGAGACTTCTAGAATAGCAGGATATTCCTATATAAAGAGAGTTACGGACAGACAGAGTTAGTCAGTTGTTGGTTTGGTCAGTCAGTCAGTTGGTTAGTGTGTGAGTGAGGACAGTTCTTGGTGTAAGAAGGCAGTGTTAGTCAGTGACGTGTTAATGAACGAAAGGATTGTGCAACGGAAGACTGTACGTAACTGGTATGTGCATCGGAGTTTATGTAATCGCGAGGACAAGTGAAATTGTAACGGACGGACTGGTGAATTGTAACTGTGTGCAGCACGAAATTCTGTGTAATTGGCAAGTGTTAAACTGTAAGTCGGTGGAAATAAAGAACATTGTTGAGTGGTGTAATTGGACTTTTTATTTCACGAACCCACAAAGTCACACTGGTGTCAGGAAGCGGGAAAACAACATCACCGAACATTACAACGATGGAGGCAGCATTAGAAAAGATTTTAGCGGAACTGGAAGAAATGAAGACGGAACTGAAACTAATCAGGACGGCTAGGGACAACATCACCGAGAAGATGCAACAAATGAAGGCCGAGTTAACCACAGAAATGAGAGCAGCGAACGGCAGTCTGGCCACGGAAATGAAGGCGGCGAACGAGGCTCTCGCCGCAAAGTTTGAGGAACGTTTGGCCGGCGTGAGGGATGACGTCGCGAACCTGGGCAAACGGAAGGGTCAAGTAGACGACCGCCTTAATGATTTAGAGGAAAAGGCCGACAACATCGCAAAACCCCTCACCCGCCTGACGGAGGAAAACCGGCCTTATGTGTGGACGGAGGACGCCGAAGACGCTTTCCAGCACCCGAAGGGGACCCTGTGCAGTGCTCCAATTTTGGGTTTCCCACAACCGGGTGGCGCCTTCATTGTGGACACCGACGCTAGCGACCATTACATTGGAGGTGTCCTACCGCAGATCCAGGACGGCCATGAGCGCACAAGAGTGGAAGAGAAGGAGCGTGCCGCAGCAGTCCGAGTAGTTGTGGCAGTGCCTGCTGAAGGCTGGGATAGCGCAGGCCTGAGGAGGGAGCAGCTGGCGGACGCAGACTTGGGGCCACTCTTGAGGGAAGTGGACGCAGGGACGAGGCCAACCTGGGAGGACATCGCACCGAGGAGCGCCACCTACAAGTCGCACTGGGCCCAATGGGACTCGTTGAAGACCAGAGAGGGCGTGCTGTTCCGGGTATGGGAGTCACCCGATGGGAAGGCGCAGAGAGGACAGTTGGTACTTCCCCGGAGCAAGGTCCCGGAAGTCTTGGAGGAAGTGCACGCCGGTACTTCAGGAGGACACCTGGGAGCGAACCGTATGATTCACAAACTACGGCAGCGCTACTTCTGGCTGAGAGTCCGAGCAGATGCTGGTGGTACACCTGGACCGCCTCGCACGCTACGATGGGGCTGTTCGGGGGCGAACAGCTTTGAGGAGGGAGCAGTGTAACGGGACCGCTGGAACACCCTGTGAAACCAGCTGTGAACGGAAGGCAGGGTGGAGGACCGCGTTAGCCACACCTACTCCTCGTTTGTCTTGTAGTGGTGACAGGCTGTGGTAAGGGGAAAAATGACTGTGTCGCCTGTTTCTCCTACACCTGGTTCTCGATCTTTCTGTTACTAGAACAATCTTGTAAACACCAGAGACTTCTAGAATAGCAGGATATTCCTAAATAAAGAGAGTTACGGACAGACAGAGTTAGTCAGTTGTTGGTTTGGTCAGTCAGTCAGTTGGTTAGTGTGTGAGTGAGGACAGTTCTTGGTGTAAGAAGGCAGTGTTAGTCAGTGACGTGTTAATGAACGAAAGGATTGTGCAACGGAAGACTGTACGTAACTGGTATGTGCATCGGAGTTTATGTAATCGCGAGGACAAGTGAAATTGTAACGGACGGACTGGTGAATTGTAACTGTGTGCAGCACGAAATTCTGTGTAATTGGCAAGTGTTAAACTGTAAGTCGGTGGAAATAAAGAACATTGTTGAGTGGTGTAATTGGACTTTTTATTTCACGAACCCACAAAGTCACAGTATGTATGTATGTATGTATGTATGTATGTATGTATGTATGTATGTATGTATGTATGTATGTATGTATGTATGTATGTATGTATGTATGTATGTATGTATGTATGTATGTATGTATGTATGTATGTATGTATGTATGTATGTATGTATGTATGTATGTATGTATGTATGTATGTATGTATGTATGTATGTATGTATGTATGTATGTATGTATGTATGTATGTATGTATGTATGTATGTATGTATGTATGTATGTATGTATGTATGTATGTATGTATGTATGTATGTATGTATGTATGTATGTATGTATGTATGTATGTATGTATGTATGTATGTATGTATGTATGTATGTATGTATGTATGTATGTATGTATGTATGTATGTATGTATGTATGTATGTATGTATGTATGTATGTATGTATGTATGTATGTATGTATGTATGTATGTATGTATGTATGTATGTATGTATGTATGTATGTATGTATGTATGTATGTATGTATGTATGTATGTATGTATGTATGTATGTATGTATGTATGTATGTATGTATGTATGTATGTATGTATGTATGTATGTATGTATGTATGTATGTATGTATGTATGTATGTATGTATGTATGTATGTATGTATGTATGTATGTATGTATGTATGTATGTATGTATGTATGTATGTATGTATGTATGTATGTATGTATGTATTTATTTATTGACTGCAATTGGGTACTACCCGGTGGCAGAGTTAAGAATACAGATCAAATTACAAATACTAGATTTACAACAATAACACAGTAAACAATACAAACATGATATTATTTTACTTTAGTCACTTAAAACATATCTAATTACTTCTCTATTTACATATTATATACCATTATAATTTAAAAGTTAAACTATAAACCATCTAGATTTTTCCTAAATTTCTTCAGCGACAGGGGACAGCCCTGAAAGACTGCTACAGGCAATTCATTCCATTCTTCAATGGTTCTATTAACAAAAGAAAATTTTCCTACGCCGCTTCTGTATCTTCTACCCTTAATTTTATACCTATGATCGTTTCGTCCATAATCCGGATTATCTAACCTTACACTAACGTCCACCCATGCCTTTACACCAGCATTAGCTTTGAATAATGCTACCAACCTATGCTTTTTACGCCTAATTCTTAATTCCTCCCATTTAGTCTCATCTCCTTTTATAGGCCCAAAATACTTGCCTCTTTTTATGAATTTTATTGCCCTCTTCTGTATTTTTTCTAATGGATCGATTTGGTTAGCTCTATACGGGTCCCAGCATGCTACTCCATATTCCATAACCGGCCGCACTAAGGCCTTGTAGGCAATTTCCCTGGACCTAGCGCTCCCCTTTTTCAATATTCCGTTACGAAATGTAATGCCTTCCACGCATTCCTAGATGTGGAATTTACTTGTTCGTCCCATCCAGCATTACATAGCGGCAAAAAAAACTTTATTACTCAACAAAATAAGGTGGAAAGTTTACAGTGGCAGCAAGATAAAACTGGAGAGAAAGAATCTGGTGATCTCCTTGGTGTTTCGGCAAGTAGTCTATATAGTGTTAGAATGGAACAGCAAGCATCCGGAACAACGGGAAAATCGCGTAAATACAAACAGCGCGGGAGAAATACGACGATTTCACCAAAAGTGCTATACACAATAAAATACATTTATTTTTTTCAGAAATGAGCTAACTGGTAGATTTAATAAGTCAATGTGTAACCCAACTCTATTTATTTATTGTCTAGAAGTTAGCGCTGCTAGTGTTGCAAAACTTATGTGCGTCTAAGTGGCGTCTAACACGTGGCGAGTTGAGTCAGCTGCGCCTAGTTATTTACAGCAGGAATAAACTAGCCTGAGATAGAGTATACCATTAACACACAAATAAGCGATATCACGGAGAATGCAATCGATGCCTGGTGGCAAATAGGTAAACAACTACATCCTACGGACCAAGAAAATCCGACACACATATTCTACAATTAATCCGCATCTCATGAATGCAATCCATTTGCAATCTTGTGCCATTAAGACTTGTTCGTTAGCAAATGATTGTTATCAAGGTTTATAATCAATCACTTGTCTATAAACCTTGGTCATCTAGACACACTAATTGCTTTCCAAGTTAATTTAGTGTCATAATTATATCACAATAATTTTAATGCGTTTTTCACCACTTTTAACAGCAGTGCCAGCTTTTATCAGCTATCTCTTCAGCCAAGAGCACATCATACACAGTAGTACATCAACACGACTCTTCCATCCCTCCAATGAAGAGAGCGAGATAGTAATATCTGCATACCAGTAATAATAACAAATGAAATCAAAGTTGCGTTCATAGAGACCAACATTAAAATACTAAAGTTATTCACTTACTTGTAAATAAGGGTAAACTTATAGGATAGAGAGATGCGGGGCTACCAATAAAGAGACTGTCTTAATTCCGAAGTCGGAATAGGCAAGCTGCCTACGCCACGAAGTGAAGTTACGAGGGTGATGATGATTGTCATCATTCACCGGCATTTTCATTTGAAGCACAGAAGATGCTGTTATCTGCATTGCGTTCAAAAGGTCCCGAGTTAGAATCTAGGTCAAAGTGAGCTTTCAGGATAACGCTTTATCCGGTGAATTTCCTAATCCTGAAAGACCAATGTCTGCTAACTCTATGCTCTATGTCCCCTATACTCATTTGAACTATTTCACTCACAGTCTGATATGACTTAAACTTGGAGGTTTTCCCTTATTCTGAAAGTTGAATGTCTGGTAACTTAAAGCTCTATATATCCTGTACTCATTTGAACATCATTTCGTTCATCGTCCGGTATGACTTAAAGTTGGAGGTTTTCCCTTATTCTGAAAGTTGAATGTCTGGTAACTCTAAGCTCTATGTACCCTGTACTCATTTGAACATCATTTCATTCATCGTCCGATATGACTTAGCGTTGGAGGTTTTCTCTTATTCTGAAAGATGAATGTCTGGTAACTCTAAGCTCTATGTGCCATGTACTGATTTGAACATCTTTTCCTTCATCGTCCGATATGACTTAACGTTGGAGGTTTTCTCTTATCCTGAAATATCAATGTCTGGTAACTCTAAGCTCCATGTACCCTGTACTCATTTGAACATCATTTCATTCATCGTCCGATATGACTTAACGTTGGAGGTTTTCTCTTATCCTGAAATATGAATGTCTGGTAACTCTAAGCTCTATGTACCCTGTACTCATTTGAACATCATTTCATTCATTGTCCGATATGACTTAACGTTGGAGGTTTTCTCTTATCCTGAAAGATGAATGTCTGGTAACTCTAAGCTCTATGTACGCTGTACTCATTTGAACATCATTTCATTCATCGTCCGATATGACTTAACCTTGGAGGTTTTCTCTTATCCTGAAATATGAATGTCTGGTAAATCTAAGCTCTATGTACGCTGTACTCATTTGAACATCATTTCAGTCATCGTCCGATATGACTTAACGTTGGAGGTTTTCTCTTATCCTGAAAGATGAATGTCTGGTAACTCTAAGCTCCATGTACCCTGTACTCATTTGAACATCATTTCATTCATCGTCCGATATGACTTAACGTTGGAGGTTTTCCCTTATCCTGATAGATGAATGTCTAGTAACTCTAAGCTCTATGTACTCTGTACTCATTTGAACATCATTTCATTCATCGTCCGATATGACTTAACGTTGGAGGTTTCCTCTTATCCTGAAAGATGAATGTCTGGTAACTCTAAGCTCTATGTACCCTGTACTCATTTGAACATCATTTCATTCATCGTCCGATATGACTTAACGTTGGAGTTTTTCTCTTATCCTGAAAGATGAATGTCTGGTAACTCTAAGCTCTATGTACCCTGTACTCATTTGAAGATCATTTCATTCATCGTCCGATATGACTCAACGTTGAAGGTTTTCCCTTATCCTGAAAGATGAATGTCTGGTAACTCTAAGCTCTATGTACCCTGTACTCATTTGAACATCATTTCATTCATCGTCCGATATGACTTAACGTTGGAGGTTTTCTCTTATCCTAAAAGATGAATGTCTGGTAACTCTAAGCTCTATGTACCCTGTACTTATTTGAACATCATTTCATTCATCGTCCGATATGACTTAACGTTGGAGGTTTTCTCTTATCCTGAAAGATGAATGTCTGGTAACTCTAAGCTCTATGTACCCTGTACTCATTTGAACATCATTTCATTCATCGTCCGATATGACTCAACGTTGAAGTTTTTCCCTTATCCTGAAAGATGAATGTCTGGTAACTCTAAGCTCTATGTACCCTGTACTCATTTGAACATCATTTCATTCATCGTCCGATATGACTTAACGTTGGAGGTTTTCTCTAATCCTGAAAGATGAATGTCTGGTAACTCTAAGCTCTATGTACCCTGTACTTATTTGAACATCATTTCATTCATCGTCCGATATGACTTAACGTTGGAGGTTTTCTCTTATCCTGAAAGATGAATGTCTGGTAACTCTAAGCTCTATGTATCCTGTACTCATTTGAACATCATTTCATTCATCGTCCGATATGACTTAACGTTGAGGTTTTCACTTATCCTGAAAGAATAATGTCTGGTTACTCTAAGCTCTATGTATCCTGTACTCATTTGAACATCATTTCATTCATCGTACGATATGACTTAACGTTGAGGTTTTCACTTATCCTGAAAGATGAATGTCTGGTAACTCTAAGCTCTATGTACCCTGTACTCATTTGAACATCATTTCATTCATCGTACGATAAAACGTATGTTGGAGGTTGTGCATTAAATAAAAAATCACTAATGCAGCTCTCTTTTTGCAGTATAATACGTATTTACCGTGGCAAATGGCTGTTATGTGTCATATAAAGTTTGATTATAATCTAGAACGTTTTAAAATTATTTTCCAACTTATAATTTATAGATCGTCATGCTAAATAGTTTATGGACTACGGCATATAATTATAGCCTGCTAAGTTTGGGTTGTTACAGCTTGTTTTTAGGTAAGCTTGAATAATGGGTCAGTCGGAATATTATACTGTCAAAACACATACTACCAGAAATCTGACCCTAACCTTTATTTAACGTCCTTGGTGTGTATACACGTGCAAGGTTAGTGTTCCACAATAAGCTTCCAGCACGTGTCTATGATGCAAGAAGTAACTTGACAGTTCTTCATGAGATTTGCAGATATTTATTTATCCAATACATAGACATAAATTTGTACTTAATATAAATAAACGTAATAAGGTAACACTAGTATTAAAGATGGATAAAAGGTCGCTTTAACCATTGTATACAATCACTAGGCCTACATTTCTAGTATAATATTTATTGAAGTTTTAACAATGAAATGTAAATCTGTAACTACAGCTACAACTTGTATACATTCAGTAATTAACAAATATTTTACTATATATTCACATTCAACTGTCAATACAGTAAACGACTAGCCAACATCGATTGGTATTAGTCAACAGCCGGCCTTGGTCTAACTAACTCTATATTCCAGAACATAAAACTACAGATAATTTTATTTTATTATAGTTAAATTATAGAAGTAATAATTAGGGTAAGTGTTGGGTAACACATTGTATGTTACAAGACTTATTTATACACTCGCGGAAATTAACAAACCTTTCATCGTGATGGATAAAATACTTCTTGATTCACTAGTAATATAAACAACTATTAACCACGGGATTTAAAGTTCTATACAGCCGATTTTAAATCAGCTAAATTCATGACTCAAACTCTGTAAGATATTATAGAAACTACTATAGGATTTAATTTAAAATCTATTATTGTTCTTGTACAGTTTGTTTATTAATAACGTTTCTTAGTTACGCCATCTTTAGATTAACATTTATTAGAAGTAATGTTTAAAAGAATGAAACAATGAATGAAAAGAATGATGTTCATATGAGTACAGGGTGCATAGAGCTTAGAAGTAGCAGACATTCATCATTCAAGATAAGAGAAAACCTCGAACGTTATGTCATATCGGACGATGAATGAAATGCTGTTCAAATGAGTCAGGGTCCATAGAGCTTAGAGTTGCCATTCATCTTTCAGGATAAGAGAAAACCTCCAACGTTAAGTCGTATCGGACGATGAATGAAATGATGTTCAAATGAGTACAGGTTACATAGAGCTTTGAGTTATCAGACATTCATCTTTCAGGATAAGAGAAAACCTCCAACGTTAAGTCATATCGGACGATGAATGAAATGATGTTCAAATGAGTACAGGTTACATAGAGCTTAGAATTACCAGACATTCATATTTCAGGATAAGAGAAAACCTCCAACGTTAAGTCATGTCGGACGATGAATGAAATGATGTTCAAATGAGTATAGAGTACATAGAGCTTAGAGTTACCAGGCATTCATCTTTCAAGTTAAGAGAAAACCTCCAACGTTAAGTCATATCGGACGATGAATGAAATGATGTTCAAATGAGTACAGGGTACATAGAGCTTAGAGTTACCAAACATTCATCTTTCAGGATAAGAAAAAACCTCCAACATTAAGTCATATCGGACGATGAATGAAATGATGTTCAAATGAGTACAGGGTACATAGAGCTTAGAGTTACCAGACATTCATCTTTCAGGATAAGAGAAAACATCCAACGTTAAGTCGTGTCGGACGATGAATGAAATGATGTTCAAATGAGTACAGGGTACATAGAGCTTAGAGTCACCAGACATTCATCTTTCAGGATAAGAGAAAACATCCAACGTTAAGTCGTATCGGACGATGAATGAAATGATGTTCAAATGAGTACAGGTTACATAGAGCTTAGAGTTACCAAACATTCATCTTTCAGGATAAGAAAAAACCTCCAACATTAAGTCATATCGGACGATGAATGAAATGATGTTCAAATGAGTACAGGGTACATAGAGCTTAGAGTTACCAAACATTCATCTTTCAGGATAAGAAAAAACCTCCAACGTTAAGTCATATCGGACGATGAATGAAATGATGTTCAAATGAGTACAGGGTACATAGAGCTTAGAGTTACCAGACATTCATCTTTCAGGATAAGAGAAAACCTCCAACGTTAAGTCATATCGGACGATGAATGAAATGATGTTCAAATGAGTACAGGGTACATAGAGCTCCTCTAATGATGGGTCACTCGAGTATCTAAGCCAGGTATAGTCTCATCCAATGATAGACATGCCGTGGCTAAGTGGTTAGACCGCTCGAGTCTCACCAAGGCTGCGACCGCTAAATGAGATTTGTAATGAACAACACAGCGCTGGGGCGGGTTTTCTCCTGGAACTCCGGTTTCTCCCGTCATGCCTTTCCACCGGTGCTGCATGTTAATCTAATGTATCATCAGTGTCATCGTCTGCGGTGCCGGATGTAATAAATGCAAGCGCTAGACATTACTCATTTCATTTTTTCTCTTCCGCTGGAGGCGTGCTCTCATCCGTTTGTTTACTGGAGTGTCCTCATTTCCTTGGACTTACTGGAGTGTCGAACCCAGGTGTACTCTATCCGATGGCACAATGAAGTATCGAACCCACGAATTTTTTTTCCCGAATACTCACTGGTGTATCTATAATTTTTGTTCCAGTGTGACTAGATTTGTGAACACCCGAATTCTCTCTTTCGGTCGCTAAATAGTACGTCGAATATAGGACTACCTAACAATAAAGTAAGTCAGTGTTTATTTATATTCGTTCAGTTAAAAGTTAACATAATTATTTCGGTTTGTATATATAGAAGAAAGAAGGCTTGCTGTGGGTTATTTACAGAGTTCTGCTCCAGTTACTGCAGGTACCCTCAAAGTCCAAAGAAGAGGCACTGTGAGGATACGGGTGTTTTGGTCCGGAAACATGTCCCAAGAGAAAGGGACGCTATGACTTACTTGCGCTGTTGTAATGTCCTGGTTATGGAGCACTTATTGCACTCGAGCATTCCCATACCGACCTGGACAAACTATGAAAAAAAGCACATTAAGTGTCGGAGTGTCGAGCACGCCTCGGTAGAGTAGATGGCAGAATGTCTGCCTCGCGTTCAAGAGGTCCCGAGTTTGAATCTCGGTCAGGGTGAGTTACCTGGATAAGGTTCTTCCGGGGTTTTCTCTTATCCTTAAGGACGAATGTTGAGTAGCCCTAAACTCTGACCCCGGACTCATTTGAGCATCATTTTACCCATTCCATTCATCGTCCGATATGACGTTGACGTTGGAGGACGTAAAATTACAACAACAACAACAACAACAAAAATGTCGGAGTTTTGGTGCAGCGACCCTCCGAAGGGAAGTCTCGTGTGTAACACAATTAGTGTCCTTTACGAGGGTCTAATGAAGCCCTAGTTAGAAGGAAGAACTTATTGATCGCTGTCTATTGGTGAGGAGCGACTTTGAAAGGTTTGCTCTACTGGAACCGAACTTAAATTGTGCTGGTCAAGAACTGCAGATCCTAAGTGAGCCAGACTGCATGTTTCAAGAGCTTTAGTACCATTTTACGTTCATTACATTTGGTCAGTAACACAAAAGATGCAATAATGCATACCTCAATAACCTCCGTCATTGTCAATGTATGCTACATAACATCTGAATAGCCATCGATATTTTTAGAAACGTCTATAAAATCTTCTTGCTCACTTCTTCTTCAGTCTTGTTTTCTGGCAAGTCAAACACACTAGGCCACCACTTTATCTATGACTTTATCAAACTTTCTCTTCCAGCCTGGTACCAATCAGGTGCGGTGAGTGTAATAAATTCGCCTGCTGGCAAGAGAATTCGAGGAATGTATCTAAGAATTGCGATTCTTCTACACTATAATTTTCCTTAAAATTATACCTATTTTACCTCCCTTTTTAATCACCAATTCCATTGCTTTTTAATATTATAAGAAAAGCTCTCTAGCTTTATTATAGTCTTTACTAACAGTTTTAATTAAGGTGAACTTTGTGTTCCTTTTGAGGCATTTTTGGTTTATATATTCTTTACTCCCTTCACACCAAAGGCCACGCCGTGGCTCAGTGGTTAGAGCGCTTGGCTCTCACCAAGGCGGCCCGGGTTCAATCCCAGGCGACCTCAAAGTAAGATTTGTGGTGGACAACACGGCGCTGGGGCGGGTTTTCTCCCGGACCTTCGGTTTCCCCCGCCATCTCATTCCACCGGTGCTCCATCTTCATCTCATGTATCATCAGTGTCACCGCCTGCGGTGCCGTATGTAGTAAAAGCAGACGTTAAACACTACACACACACACACACACACACACACACACACACACACACACACACACACACACACCAAATATTACGAGCTCTGTATTTCCTTTTCTCCCGCATTTTAGGCGCAAAACCTTTTCTCATCCCTTTCAGTCTCCCGTACAGCCGCTGTGTCCTCAGTTTCTTCTTTATTTAGTTTGTCAACATAGGACGGCTGTTCAATAAAGAATGATCACAAATTTTTTGACAACGTAGCTTTACTCATCCTCATAATTTTGATGGTCCTTCTCAAAATGGTCTCCCCTGAATGCGATGCACTTGTCCCAGTGTTTCTGCCAGTCTTCAAAGACATGCTGGAAACCACTTTTTGAGAGATCCTTCATAATTGCCTCCGCAGCCCTCACCACTGCTTCTGATGATGGATAATGCCTCCCACGAAGGCGTTTCTTCAAGTTAGAGAATAGAAAAAAGTCACATGGGGCTTAATCCGGACTATAGTGAGGTTGAGGGATGTACTTCACGTTGATTTTTGCAAGATATTCAGCAACAATATTGGCAATATGTGGCCGGGTATTATCCTGGTGCGGCATCCAGCCTGCTTCACGCAAATGTGGTCTTTTGCACCTGATATAGACTTGTAATGTTTTCAGGACATCCCTGTAGTATTGTCCAGTTACTGATGTGTGTGCAGGTACTACACACTGATAAACCTTTCCATGAATATCAAAGAATGAGATGACCATAACTCTCCCAGCAGAAGCAACCACTTTTGTTTTTTTTGGGGGTTGGTGATGAAGGAGATTTCCACACTGAGCTTTGCTGTTTGCTCTCAGGATCAAAATGATGTAGCCAAGTTTCATCAGCAGTAATTACGTTTGAAAGAAACTCCAGTTCTTCCTCTAACATCAACTGTAACTGCATGTTACCTCCATTGCAGCGGTAGGCGATACTGAATATGTCTGAACTTTTCCGGTTCTTACAGGCGGGAATCAGGAGTATCAACAATGAAACTACTACGACGTGTTTGTTTCACATTAAGTTAACATAATATTGCGACAAATTATGACCGTAAAAAATTATAATCATTCTTTATTGAACACGCCCCGTAATTTCTCTTTTCTCACATGCCTTTTATTATAGTTTACGATTATAAACCTTTTTCCAACTATGTTTTTATGCTCTTGAACTAGTTTCTGATCTATCGTAAATTGTACGCTAGATTTGTACGCCAATTTATAATGGACGTAGAAATAAATCTCGGATGTTGTTACGTCACGTTCAAGGACATACAAGTTCGCGCGGTACTCAGCCATGAATCAGCAGGACACAAGAGCGAAACAGGTTGTTCCACTTTTCTGCAACTGCAACACGTGGATGTGAGTATAGACACTGCAGTACGCCAACTGGTTTGAAGTTATCACGTGACCGGATCGAGAAGAAAGAGGCACAAATGCTCTAAACTGTATTCCATTGTACTTAGTGTCATATTCAAGAAGGCGATAAATGATACGGAAAAAGGAAATGAGAAAACTTGCAGTAGAGTTAAGATATGAAGAGTAAATGAAGATTAAAACGCTTAAAAAAATGTCATAAAGGAATAATGAGATATAAAAGCAAATAATAAATATACTATGCTTCCCTATTATACAGGGTGTTAGAATACATACAACTTCATAATTACTACGTTTATATACAGGATGTTTCAAACGACACCCAACGATTATAGCCGTGACGTAGTTTATAACTTAACTAGTCCGAATTTCGGTGTCGCAGCTTCCAAGTTCTGTTATGTATAATTTTATGCAGCATTAAATATTTCATGATTTTGTGATTAGGCAGCGCAGGAACCACTGGTGTGCGAACTTCAAAATTTGTTATTGGGACGTACCAGCCACGAAAACAAAAACATTACTGCTTGCTCTTTATCAGTGACCCTAGTCTACCTTTCAGGTAATGAGACAAAGGACAGTTACTTGTACAAAAGTCGACTAATAACTCGGACAGTTGAAGGTTGCTTTATACATTCCGTCCTAACAGAGAGGACTTTGCGTGTACTTAGATAGCAAATCCAAGCAATATGGAGCGCTATACGAACGTCGAAATGACGGATATGGTTTTGATGTATGGAAGAGCTGAAGGGAGTTCAACGAACGCTCGATTAATTTAGTTTAATTAAAAATATGAATTGTAAAAATAGTTACATCAATGATAATATTTTTTGTTTAACTTCAGAGCATTTTGTTATGATCTTAATTGTACAATACTTTCAACCACTTACTGTAAATATCAACAGCTTCCTTTTCAGTTACAAATGCTTTATTTAGTATTATCAAACACGTGAAATAAAATGCTCGTCTCACTGTATAAGACATTTAGTTTTGGTTAATTTTATCTTGCACGGTATTTTAGGGGACGACCCAGTGGCCGTGGATAAGGCTCTGCGGTTTGTTTTTAAAATCGGTTTTAATAAACAAGTCTGACTTGTATTTTATATTTATTAATTTTAGAGATTTTAAATGTTTAGTACTGGGATGAGTTTTTTATGTGCTTTTAATAGTTGAGTGTTTTTATTTTATCTTACGTTTTAACTTTGTGTAGCTTTTAGTTTTTAGAGTTGACTTCGGGCCCAAATGACCTTGTTGTCGACGGGCCCTAAAACACTACACACTCACTCACTCTACAATTCCTTGATGTTGTTTTCTGTTCTGTTTATCATTTAATGCTTCCATCCTCAACCTCACTAATATTAACTTCCCTCTAAAAGGTATAAGGTGCATACGTCCACCATCATGGACTGCTATAACGGAATTTTGGAACACGTCAAACACTCATAAGCAATAATTAAGCAATAGCTTCTTTATTACGGGTTCACAAACCAAAGAAATTCTTAATAGTAGCAAGATACTGCGGAGTATGTCGATATGTTTACGGCGTGTGGCTTATACCTGCGAACTCCGACACCGTGAGGCAAGCGTCGTTGTTCCTGTCACTGTCTAATCCACACTCATCTGGAGCATTTTTTATGCGGCTCTATTGGCGCTTAAAACTATCTCTATGTGTCAGGTAGAAGCTGACCAACTACTTCTGTGTTCGTTCGGTGTTCTTTTTAAACACGCTGTATATCCAATTCAGTCTGTTGTTTTTCCCCACTAGTCTAACGGGTTTCCTACAAACATAGTACATAATTTATTACCTGATGCTTTCTGCGAGCTCGTAACTCAGTCACGAAATAAACAGCGCCTCTCACTGTAGACCATCCGCGTTGGTTCCACATGTTCACACATTAACATCTGACTTACTGACTCAAGTAATCAGGTATCATTGGTCATATTTCGAAATGTTATCATTAAAATAAACAAGAAATGAATTGAAAGTGTAAAGTTAACACAAATCAAGTAATGAATATTTGGGAATGTAAGAAATTTGATTGTTGTTACTGGTTTCGTGCGTACAGTGGCGAAACGTGCAATGAAGCGCAGAAGAAAGACAACAAAAGCAAAAAGTTCATGCTAAACAATACTTTTTTGCTCTAATACATTTTGAAAGTTTTTTTTTTTCGCGAAAATCCGAGATGCTGCCTACAATTTGATAGCTCGTGAGACCAGTTCCGCGAGCTCCTTCAATACTGAACATTTGTGTATTCACGCATTCATAACCTTGAATACCATGCTTCCTACGTTTCCAGAGGCAATCGCAACTCTGCGATAGTTAGGAAGCACTGAGAGAAACTTTGCTCTTTTGTTTTATGTAAGTATATTTCAATATCATTAGCAGCGGTAATTTACGTACAATGATATTTAGTGGTGACAAATGGGAAATTCTTGTGAAGTTTAGGTTATTAGCAAAAGTGTGTGAATAACACACTTCTCCGTTTTAGACTAACAGTTCACGCGGTGTGGGCTAGCTCTAGGAAAAACTGGAAAATCTGCATGAAGAGGGTGAGTAGTAGTGTGAGCTTGTAGTGGGAGCAGTCTTGCAGTGCAAGAAGGATCAACGCGTGACTATAAAATAAAAAGAATACTGAACAGTAGCCTTAGTTCTTTGAGTCATTATTCTCCCTTGTTTTAATGGAAATTATTATTTGGAACTTCCCTCACTTTGAAAGTCACGCCTCGCTACTGGACCTACGTGTGACTGTACAATAGAAAGAGTACTAAAGAGTAGCCTTAGTTCTTTGAGTTATTATTCTCTCTTATTTTAATGAAAATTATTATTTGGAGCTTCCCTCGTTTCGAAACTCACGCCTTGCCACTGGACCTACATGTGACTGTACAATAGAAAGAGTACTAAAGAGAAGCCTTAGTTCTTTGAGTCATTATTCTCTCTTATTTTAATGGAAATTATTATTTCGAGCTTCCCTCACTTTGAAAGTCACGCCTCGCTACTGGACCTACATGTGACTGTACAACAGAAAAAGTACTGAAGAGTAGCCTTAGTTCTTTGAGTCATTATTCTCCCTTATTTTAATGGAAATTATTATTTGGAACTTCCCTCACTTTGAAAGTCACGCCTCGCTACTGGACCTACGTGTGACTGTACAATAAAAAGAGTACTATAGAGTAGCCTTAGTTCTTTGAGTCATTATTTCCTGTTATTTTAATGGAAATTATTATTTGGAGCTTCCCTCACTTTAAAAGTCACACCTCGCTACTGGACCTACCTGGGACTGTACAATAAAAAGAGTACTGAAGATTAGCTTTAGTTCTTTGAGTCATTATTCTCTCTTATTTTAATGAAAATTATTATTTGGAGCTTCCCTCACTTTGAAAGTCACGCCTCGCTACTGGACCTACTTGTGAGTGTACAATAAAAAGAGTACTATAGAGTAGCCTTAGTTCTTTGAGTCATTATTTCCTGTTATTTTAATGGAAATTATTATTTGGAGCTTCCCTCGCTTTGAAAGTCACGCCTCGTTACTGGACCTACATGTGACTGTACAATAGAAAGAGTACTAAAGAGTAGCCTTAGTTCTTTGAGTCATTATTTCCTGTTATTTTAATGGAATTTATTATTTAGAGCTTCCCTCACTTTAAAAGTCACACCTCGCTACTGGACCTACGTGTGACTGTACAATAAAAGGAGTACTGAAGAGGAGCCTTAGTTCTTTGAGTCATTATTTTCTGTTATTTTAATGGAAATTATTATTTGGAGCTTCCCTCGTTTTGAAAGTCACATCTCGCCCTGCGTGCGAGAGATTTCGATATTGTTTATCACGAGGACTGTCCTCTCTGCTTTACCCATCACAACAACCTCACTCACGCATTCGAAGAAAATATACGCATGTCTTGTACACTTGGTTCCACTGAAAATATCTTACTATTAATTACTATAATTATTGGTCTCTAAATAAAGTAAATTTTGATGTAACGTTCAGTACAATGGCCTAAGTTTCCGATACAAATGCCTGCAGTTTCACCTTTAAAATCCTATATGTGGAGACTGCTAAATACTGGGCAACAATGAAAATGTTTCAGGCTTAGAAATAGTTAATTTGCATGTATGTCCATATGCTGAATTCACAAAACACCATGAAAATGATAGATTAGCGCTTGTTTTGAAGATAAAGTGACATTTCATTTTTCAGAGTGAAGATGTTAAATTTGGGGAAATGTTTTTTGGGGGTTAGCACACCTGTCAAATAACAAAACACAATCAGAGAGAAATTTTGGAAATTAAGTGATGCAAAAGGTAAGGAAGGTATTTATGTTGGACCAAAAATAAGAGAACTTGTAAAGGATCCTGCATTTGACAAAATTTTGGAGGGGAAAGGAAATGAAGCTTGGGAAGCCTTCAAGGGTGTTGTTCATGTATTTTTAGGCAACAAAAGAGAAGACAACTACAAGCATTTGGTGACAGTGCTCCTGCAAAAATACCGTAACCTTGGATACAACATGTCCCTTAAGATCCATTTTCTCCACTCCCACCTAGACTTTTTCCCTCCTAGTTGTGGAGCTGTTAGTGATGAGCAAGGGGAGAGATTCCATCAGGACATTTCTGTTATGGAACAAAGATATCAGGGCCGTTGGAATGAAGTAATGCTTGCGGATTACTGTTTGTCTTTGTATAGGGATTCTGCGGAACTCCATCACAAGAGGCAAGCTAAAAGGCGACGAAGTCAATAGGTCACCACATGATTCTCTTCATACACGACTATCTGCGAGGTATTTTTACAGCATGTAATTCTTAGCATATAATTACCAGTTAAAAATAATCAAATGCAGTTTCATTGTTGTTAGCATGTATGTGATTAAAATGTATCCTTTTCTCTCAATCCGTTAATATGTAATACTTTCACCTTGTGTATATCATAGAAACTAGAGCTAATAAACATTTTTCATTGTTATATTTGTTGTCGTCAACCAAAATTAGTAGGAATTGCTTCATTAAGTGCTCGAAAGATTCAAAAATTATTTTTTTGTTGCCCAGTGGGAAAAAATAAAATTAAAGAACCCTAAACGGAGTCAATAACATATATATTGAGAACGTAAAGACAGAAATGTCGACGACCTTCTAAAGCAATTGTTACCAGAGTTAGACCTACCGTCACAACTCGCACGCAGCTTTGTTACGTAACTGTCCATCCCCACTCCTTGGGTTTGAAATTACTTATACGCTCAGATGGATTCGATGGTAGACTCCCACTGAAAGTTGAACGAAGAGGTGCGTGTGAGAGATTCTAGTTTGGTTGCATACGTTCCTTAGTGAAACAAAAGAAGTGAGTGGAAGACAGACGTGCATAGACAGGATTACAGCTGCCCTTCATCAGCCGTGACATTCGTCCTGTTGATGTGACAAGGTAACCGACACTTTATAAGTACTTTTACCTCTTTGCTACTATTTTACTACACCCAAGAATTAAATAACATAATTTAGAGTTCGTGAATAAAATTATTTCTACAAAAATATTAGTGTGGAATTCTGCTTGCTCTGCACGGACAACATACAAAGAAAAAATCCGCATAATAACAAATTTGGTACTTTATTTCCAAAAATTTGACACGAAGCTTTTCAAAGAACAATCGAGGGAATCTGTGGCGGTCTAGTGGCGTGTTAAAAACGCGTTCAAGAATTCTCCAGCTCGGTCTTTGTGATAAGCTCTTTGTCCAGGGTTTTCCTTATTCTGACAGACGAATGTCTATTAACTCTAAGCTCTATGTACCCTTAACATCATTTCATTCATCGTTGGAGGTTTTCTCTTATCCTGAAAGATGAATGTCTGGTAACTCTAAGCTCTATATGTCCTGTACTCATTTGAACATCATTTCAACCATCGTCCGATATGACTTAACGTTGGGGGTTTTCTCTTATACTAAAAGATGAATGTCTGGTAACTCTAAGCTCTATATGTCCTGTACTCATTTGAACATCATTTCAACCATCGTCCGATATGACTTAACGTTGGGGGTTTTCTCTTATCCTGAAAGATGAATGTCTGGTAACTCTAAGCTCTATATGTCCTGTACTCATTTGAACATCATTTCAACCATCGTCCGATATGACTTAACGTTGGGGGTTTTCTCTTATACTGAAAGATGAATGTCTGGTAACTCTAAGCTCTATGTACCCTGTACTCATTTTAACATCACTTCATTTATCGTCCGATATGACTTAACGTTGGGGGTTTTCTCTTATACTGAAAGATGAATGTCTGGTAACTCTAAGCTCTATGGACCCTGTACTCATTTTAACATCATTTCATTCATCGTCCGATATGACTTAACGTTGGCCGTTTTCTCTTATCCTGAAAGATGAATGTCTGGTAACTCTAAGCTCTATGTACCCTGTACTCATTTGAACATCATTTCATTCATCGTCCGATATGACTTAACGTTGGACGTTTTCCCTTATCCTGAAAGATGCATGTCTGGTAACACTAAGCTCTATGTACCCTGTACTCATTTGAACATCATTTCATTCATCGTCCGATATGACTTAACGTTGGAGGTTTTCTCTTATCCTGAAAGATGAATGTCTGGTAACTCTAGGCTCTATGTACCCTGTACTCATTTGGACATCATTTCATTCATCGTCCGATATGACTTAACGTTGGAGGTTTTCTCTAATCCTAAAATATGAATGTCTGGTAACTCTATGCTCTATGTACCCTGTACTCATTTGAACATCATTTCATTCGTCGTCCGATATGACTTAACGTTGGAGCTTTTCCCTTATCCTGAGAGATGAATGCCTGGTTACTCTAAGCTCTATGTAACCTGTACTCATTTGAACATCATGTCATTCATCGTCCGATATGACTTAACGTTGGAGGTTTTCTCTTATCCTGAAAGATGAATGTCTGGTAATTCTAAGCTCTATGTACCCTGTACTCATTTGAACTTAATTTCATTCACCGTCCGATATGACTTAACGTTGGAGGTTTTCCCTTATCCTGAGAGATGAATGTCTAGTAACTCTAAGCACTATGTACCTGTACTCATTTGAACATCATTTTATTCACCGTCCAATATGACTTAACATTGGAGGTTTTCTCTTATCCAGAAAGATGAATGTCTGGTAACTCTAAGCTCTATGTACCCTGTACTCATTTGAACATCATTTCATTCATCGTCCGATATGACTTAACGCTGGAGGTTTTACCTTATTCTGAAAGATGAATGTCTGGTAGCTCTAAGCTCTATGTACCCCGTACTCATTTGAACATCATTTCATTCATCGTCCGATATGACTTAACGTTGGAGGTTTTCCCTTATCCTGAGAGATGAATGTCTGGTAACTCTAAGCTCTATGTACCCTGTACTCATTTGAACATCATTTCATTCATCGTCCGATATGACTTAACATTGGAGGTTTTCTCTTATCCAGAAAGATGAATGTCTGGTAACTCTAAGCTCTATGTACCCTGTACTCATTTGAACATCATTTCATTCATCATCCGATATGACAACGTTGGAGGTTTTCTCTTATCCAGAAAGATGAATGTCTGGTAACTCTAAGCTCTATGTACCCTGTACTCATTTGAACATCATTTCATTCATCGTCCGATATGACTTAACGTTGGAGGTTTTCCCTTATCCTGAAAGATGCATGTCTGGTAACTCTAAGCTCTATGTACCCTGTACTCATTTGAACATCATTTCATTCATCGTCCGGTATGACTTAACGTTAGAGGTTTTCTCTTATCCAGAAAGATGAATGTCTGGTAACACTAAGCTCTATGTACCCTGAACTCATTTGAACATCATTTCATTCATCGTCCGATATAACTTAACGTTGGAGGTTTTCTCTTATCCAGAAAGATGAATGTCTGGTAACTCTAAGCTCTATGTACCCTGTACTCATTTGAACATCATTTCATTCATCGTCCGATATGACTTAACGTTGGAGGTTTATTCTTATTCTGAAAGATGAATGTCTGGTAGCTCTAAGCTCTATGTACCCTGTACTCATTTGAACATCATTTCATTCATTGTGCGATATGACTTAACGTTGGAGGTTTTCCCTTATCCTGAAAGATGAACGTCTGGTAACTGTAAGCTCTATGTACCCTGTACTCATTTGAACATCATTTCATTCATCGTCCGATATGACTTAACTTGGGAGGGCGTTAGTTAAAAACTTTTAGAAAGATTTGATTTTTTAAGAAATTGACTTCAAAGTTTATGCTTGAATTATCTTAAATGAAGGTTGTATCTTGAATTTTTTGGGAATGTCCTAATAAGTTTTCTTCATTCTAAATGACTTTTATTACTCGTAAACCGTAAAAAATAGTCAAAATTTTATTACAGAAAAAAATTATATCTCGTTTAACTGCGTCATTTATATTGAATATATATTTTGTGCAGCTATTTGCAAATATCCCTTGGCTTTTTTTTTTAAAAAAAAAAAAAAAAAAAAAAAAAAAGCTGTTTCTTGCCTTACCATTTTGTGAACTTTTCCTCCCCTGGTTATGCAAGCATTACTTCATTCCAACGGCCCTGATATCTTTGTTCCATAACAGAAATGTCCTGATGGAATCTCTCCCCATGTTAATCACTAACAGCTCCACAACTAGGACGGAAAAAGTCTAGGTGGGAGTGGAGAAAATGGATCCTAAGGGACATGTTGCATCCAAGCTTACGGCATTTTGTTGTAATCTCTGTTGTTGCCTAAAAATCCATTTTCAACGCCCTTGAAGGCTTCCCAAGCTTCCATTTCTTTCCCCTCCAAAATTTGGTCAAATGCAGGATCCTTTACAAGTTCTCCTATTTGTGGTCCGAAATAAATGCCTTCCTTAACTTTCGCATCACTTAATTTCCAAAATTTCTGTCTGATTGCGTTTTGTTATTTGACAGGTGTGGCTACCCCACAAACATTTCCCCCAAACTTATAATCTGCACTCGAAAATATGAAATGTCACTTTATCTTCAAAACAAGAGCTAATCTATTATTTTTATGGTGATTTTTGAATTCAGCGGATGGAAATACTTGTAAACTCACTATTTTAAGCCCGAAACATTTTCATTACTGCCCAGTGTAATTATCGTGTGAAACGTTTTTTTTTTTTTTTTTTTTTTTTTTTTTTTTTTTTTTTTTTTTTTTTTTTTTTTTTTTTTTTTTTTTTGTAATTTAAACTCCTCCAACGTTAAGTCAGATCGGACGGTGAATGAAATGGGTGAAATGATGCTTAAATGTGCCCAAAGTCCGTGGAGCTTAGAGCTACCTGACATTCGTCTTTAAGGATAAGGGAAAACCCCGGAAAAACCTTATCCAGGTAACTCACCCTGACCGAGATTCGAACTCGGGACCTCTTGAACTGTGAAACGGTTTCATAGAATTATTTAATAATTTTGGCTTTAGAGAATTTTAAATTTCATATCATTTATATATCATTTATATTTCATTTCTATGCAACAGAAGCTTTTCTATTTGTTGGTCTCATATTTACCAGCACCAACACTCTTAAACATTTAATTAGGATATCTTTTGAGATCACATTTTCAGTACATTCTTCTGTAAACTAGAGTAAAAGTGCTTACAGAGTAGTGGTGTAGAAAATGACGAGGGAAACAAAAGTATACCTCCCCGGACGTTCTTTGTCCAACACAAATGTCACAAAGCTTCCACTGAGGTCTAACCGGGGCAGTAGTATAAGTGTAGTGGCCAATATTCTCATTCTTTTCATATATTATTATTATTATTATTATTATTATTATTATTATTATTATTATTATTATTATTATTATTATTATTATTATTATTATTATTATTATTATTATTATTATTATTATTATTATTATTATTATTATTATTATTATTATTATTATTATTATTATTATTATTATTATTATTATTATTATTATTATTATTATTATTATTATTATTATTATTATTATTATTATTATTATTATTATTATTATTATTATTATTATTATTATTATTATTATTATTATTATTATTATTATTATTATTATTATTATTATTATTATTATTATTATTATTATTATTATTATTATTATTATTATTATTATTATTATTATTATTATTATTATTATTATTATTATTATTATTATTATTATTATTATTATTATTATTATTATTATTATTATTATTATTATTATTATTATTATTATTATTATTATTATTATTATTATTATTATTATTATTATTTATTATTATTATTTATTATTATTATTATTATCATCATCATTATTATCAATGAGGAGAAATGAAAAATGGAAAAGATTCGAAGTCGGACCTCCCAACTACAAGCCTCACTTTCCCATGGGTACATGAACCAATAGCTGCGGTTTCGGTTTATCTTACACATCATGCCATCTCTCATTTATATAACGGTCCATGACCCTAAGTGCACGCGAATATCACAAGACGATGTGTTAAACACAGAGCTCACATAGCATTTACATTGGTTTTGGAAATCACCTTATATAAATAAGTAGTTACATTTACTCTTACTTTACTAGATAGTGAAGCTCAATTATTATTATTATTATTATGTACATGATGCAAATTTAAAGACAAATATTTTTTTTTTTTAATTTTGTGCCATGTGCCTCGTTATAATTTCTTCTTAACTCCTAAGTTAAGTCATATCAGATGATAAATCACCTGATGTACCAATAAGCACAGGGTACATAGAGCTTAGAGTTACCAGACATTCATCTTTCAGGATAAGGGAAAACCTCGAACGTTAAGTCATATCGGACGATGAATGAAATGATGTTCAAATGAGTACAGGGTACATAGAGCTTAGAGTTACCAGACATTCATCTTTCAGGATAAGAGAAAACCTCCAACGTTAAGTCATATCGGACGATGAATGAAATGATGTTCAAATGAGTACAGGGTACATAGAGCTTAGAGTTACCAGACATTCATCTTTCAGGATAAGAGAAAACCTCGAACGTTAAGTCATATCGGGCGATGAATGAAATGATGTTTAAATGAGTACAGGGTACATAGAGCTTAGAGCTACCAGACATTCATCCTTCAGGATAAGAGAAAACCTCCAACGTTAAGTCATATCGGACGATGAGTGAAATGATGTTCAAATGAGTACAGGGTACATAGAGCTTAGAGTTATCAGACATTCATCTTTCAGGATAAGAGAAAACCTCCAACGTTAAGTCATATCGATCGCTGAATGAAATGATGTTCAAATGAGTACAGGGTACATAGAGCTTAGAGTTACCAGACATTCATCTTTCAGGATAAGGGAAAACCTCCAACGTTAAGTCATATCGGACGATAAATGAAGTGATGTTCAAATGAGTACAGGGTACATAGAGCTTAGAGTTATCAGACATTCATCTTTCAGGATAAGAGAAAACCTCCAACGTTAAGTCATATCGATCGCTGAATGAAATGATGTTCAAATGAGTACAGGGTACATAGAGCTTAGAGCTACCAGACATTCATCTTTCAGGATAAGAGAAAACCTCCAACGTTAAGTCATATCGATCGATGAATGAAGTGATGTTCAAATGAGTACAGGGTCCATAGAGCTTAGAGTTACCAGACATTCATCTTTCAGGATAAGAGAAAACCTGAAACGTTAAGTCATATCGATCGATGAATGAAATGATGTTCAAATGAGTACAGGGTACATAGAGCTTAGAGTTACCAGACATTCATCTTTCAGGATAAGAGAAAACCTCCAACGTTAAGTCATATCGATCGATGAATGAAATGATGTTCAAATGAGTACAGGGTACATAGAGCTTAGAGTTACCAGACATTCATCTTTCAGGATAAGGGAAAACCTCGAACGTTAAGTCATATCGGGCGATGAATGAAATGATGTTCAAATGAGTACAGGGTACATAGAGCTTAGAGTTACCAGACATTCATCTTTTTAAGCTACGGGTAAAAAAGCAGGTTTCCAGGTAACTCACCCTGACCGAGATTCGAACTGGGGACCTCTTGAACGTGAGGTAAACATACTACCATATACGCTACCGGGCTGGCGACCGATTCATTGATTGGGGTATGTAACGTTGAGGTGATTGCGTATATATATCTTAAAATGTGCTGGGGCTCCATCGTGTTGCAGCCACACTATCTGCCGAATATGTAGTGGGACCATCCTCCAATAATGTAGGCGAAATAACTTTAAAGAATGTGAGGAAGATCAGTCCTGTTGGTCTGTTTGGGAGCAGATGTGGAGCAGTGATATGGTCATTAATTTTTCTAGCCCATAGCTCGATACCAAACGTGTGTTGGTGACTTCGAACTATATGTGCACCTGGATTTTCGTCAGCTCAAACGTGAACTCAGGACACCAGTTCGTTAACTTCGACGTTCAAGAGCATCCAAACCCTGCGTTTTTTGGATATGAAGTCCTCCTTATGCCCTGCGCAATATACAAAGCGTTATCGGTGTTATTTTGTCTCATCCTGTATTGAACTTGTGTTTGTAGTTATTATTTTATTGAACTTTATATATGGTTCTCTTGATTTCAGAGTTATAGTTTAAAGAAGGTCGATAAATTGGAGGAGCTTTCGGTAAAAACTGATGTCAGACAACAACCTCCAAAATGAAACTGTACCTCTTATCAACAGAAGCACTGACAGTTATGAAGGGCCGTCCTGGAGATCTAGGTATGGGATAACACCCATTGTTAAACAGGTATAATAAGTAATTCATTTCATTATAATCTACTAACAGAAGCCTTATACTAACGCTGTTTGGTTTTGAATCAAGGATTCTGTAGTAGCTTACTGCCCATTCATTTGAACACTTGTGGGTCAGTCATTGGTTGATACTTATCAAAACAAGGTGGCCCAAAACTGCATACACAGTACTGATTCTTTTTCAACTTTAGTTTATTCCTCCACCAGTAGCGGCTCGTGTCGAAAAATGACAGCGCTCTGCGAGAAAAAGTCCAGGCAACTCAACTACTTTCGAAATATGAACACTGTAACTTTATTTCCGTAGAAATACACTGTTAAATTCTCACGTAACAACATTACGTCACACACACATACAATCTACCAAAGTCGATGACAATAACAGTGTTCTGATTACATCAGCTTTGGTTACAACAACACTCTACAGCTGTTTACTGCTTACGACTCCCTCTTCGCGAGTCGTCGCTTTCTTAAATACCTCATTGATAATTTCTACACTGTTCTAAAACAACCCAGAAACCGAATAATCTCTATCAGTCAAGAAGTCACTAGAAATTTCCATTTACCTCACTTATCTGTGTCGGTAAGTCTTTTATCTCCGCTATCCTTCTTTACCGGCTCTTTGTGTACACAAGTCGCGCTATCGTAGATAACGGCTTCGCGACAATACCATGCACCGATGTTTCTTGATGGTATAAACAGAATTTATACCTTCTTTCGTTTTTTGCTCAATTTTTAGATCGGATGTTGGTCTCCCTAACATTTTTATACCAACACTTTCTTCTAAAGCTCACTTTGAAAAGGGAAATTTCAGAAGTTCGTTAACAGCTCATTATTTATTGGTTAAAGTTTTAGTAATAAGGCCGATGGAGGAGGGCTTGTAGAGGCGAGACAGAGTGGAGGGAGGGTAAACCTCAGTGGTGGCTGAATCTTCGTTTCCCCCTCCTCCTGTCACCTGAAAGGACATGAAACATCGAGAATGTTTCCCCCCTCCACGGAAAAGAATGCTCTAGAAGCTTTTGGCCACCGATCAATACAGGAGAGGCGATAGTTAGGTTGGGTCAGTCGTGGCGAGCAGTGTGAGGAACGCGCAGTGTACGTGGACAGACGAACTGTTTAAATTATAATTGTGTACATTACGAAATTCTATGTAATCGGCAAGTGTGACATTGTAATAAGGTGTAAATAAAGAACATTTTTGAGTGGTGTAATTGGACATTTTATTTCACGAAACCACAAAGTCACAATATAAATAATAAATGAACATTATTTCTTATAACATTTAATAAATATCCTGATGATGGGAGAGATGCACACTCCGGAAACGTCGATTTCTAATCATTTTTCACCTGGCTTACTGCCCGAGAAGAAATTAAGCATGGACTTTTAAAATTTCTACAATGTGGTTTATAAAACAGACAAGAACGTGCTGCAGCACGTAAGGATGAGCCGTTCCTGTCCCCTACACATTTTCAGCGACTCCTTCCAGCACTTCCTTCCTATACTTCCTCCTCAACTGTTCTTGTAGTCTTCCTCTTCTCCTTCTCTCTTCAGCATGTCATTCCGAAATCAACTTCGAAAATTTGTTCTGCCTACCTATTAATATGTCAGTCCCTTTAACTTTTATTGGCTACTTATTTTTGTGTCTGTCCGTTCGGTACAAACTTTACAATTGATTTCAGTCTGACTAGAGTCTTGAAAGTTTAAATATAACTCAGAGCTCACTTTTAAGAACATGTCCCACCACAAACTTGGTAAAGGCGGCGAATATTTAAGTTTTATCAAAAAAGTAAGGATTTTAACTAAGTCACATATATCCAATCTGTACTGTGTACTTACTTTTGGGCTTTCGTGTATAACAGAATAATGTAAGATATAATTTTGTCTTCTTTAGTTAAATTATTTACACAATTTGTTTTTTGTCGATTGTTAAATTTGTGTAGACACTATCATGTTAAAATATAGTACAAAACACGTGCATAGTTAGAAGGACATCATTACCACAATTCGTGATTTATAAATAAAACTTTATCACAAAAACAAATAAAAATACATTCGTTCACTTACAGAGGAAATTGATTGCTTATTAATTTAACAAATTTTAAAACAATGTCAGTTTTGAAGTCAACCTTTCATGCCCGATTTCACAAACAGATGTTAAAATCGACGTTAACAAATGTAATGTAACAATTGTCACAGCACTAACATTAGTGTTATATTTCTTGCATTTCACCAACCTGTTTTCTGATAATGTTAACCAACCTGTGTTAACGCCAAGAGACTTGTAAATATCAGAGCTATAGAAGGCTGTGGCTGAGCCGTATTATTTTCTGCACGCACTGCGATGCGCTTTTGTTTTCATTTTCGTGTGCACAAGTTGTGCACAAGCTGAAAAATGGCGGATGAACAAAATCATAAATAAAGCCGTGAGACAAACTACTCATCGATGGAGAAAGAATTGTTAATTGAATTGGTGACAAAGTGTAAGGATTACGTGGAAAATAAGAGGACGGATGCAGTGAATGTAAAAGAGAAACATGCCACGGGGAAAATATTGGAAAGTAATTTAATTCAAATGCATGTGTCACTACTACAAGCACCAAACAACTTGTCAGTATTACGTAAATTTAAAACGAGGTGCGAAGGACAAGTGACTTAAACGTTTCAAGACGGGAGGTGGACAGTGTATTATCCACATAATTCAGTAAATTATAAAATCGCAAAGTTATTAATACTTGAAGCAAAGGCGAGATCGACATATTCCTTTCGATGCCTGTTCTAACTCAGTATTACATAAATTTAAAACGAGGAGCGAAGAAAGACAAATGACTTGAAAGTTTCAAGACGGTTGATGGAAAGTGTATTATGCACATAATTCAGTGAATTATAAAATCGCGAAGTTATTAATTATTGAAGCAAAGGCGAGATCGCCATATTCCTTTTGATGCATGTTCTAACTCAGTATTACGTAAATTTAAAACGAGGAGCGAAGAAGGACAAGTGACTTGAAAGTTTCAAGACGGGAGGTGGACAATGTATTATCCACATAATTCAGTGAATTATAAAATCGCAAAGTTATTAATACTTGAAGCAAAGGCGAGATCGACATATTCCTTTCGATGCATGTTGTAACCTCTCTTGTACTTCCGCAGTAACCTTCATAACAACTTGTTTCGACAGTCTATACCTCCGTCTGATAGCTCCTCAAAATCATTTCTCCTTATAGGCCGTACTCTATTACGAATGTCATTTAGACAGTCTTAAATATAGCAAATCGATATTAACAGCTGCGTTCATGCTCGCCATCTTGACTATTTACAATTGTTAAGGACTTAATATCAGAAATTTGGCTTGTTAGTTTAACAAGAGATTTAACACGAGTGTTGCGTTAACACTTGGTGATATGCAACTTTTGTTTTAACTATTGCTAAACTCATGTTAAGTCTTAACATCCGTTGGTGAAATCGGGCGTCAATCTAATATTACCATTGATTGTATCCCAGTACTAACGACTAATGCATTCCAAATTGAAACTAATGGCTTTGTATGTAAGCAGCGAAATAAGTTACAACAAAATTATTGGTAATGTGAGAAAGAGTAACTCTAAAAGTAAGTTCCATTTTCGTCATTCAGGAACAGGAGAGGCCAAAGGAGACGTACAAACATTAGTTTATCACAAGTTTTCTGCCAAAAATTTTGCCTGAAGCCATTTATATGAGATCAGCACTGACATTTCTTCAATGCAGGTGAAAGCTTTCTCTACCTGATTCTTGCTTCAGATAAGATGAAACAAAATGACAGTCAAATGACATGGGATCACATCTCTCCTACGAAACCTTAAAAATGCCTGCAAAAAGTTTTCAACAAAGTGGTTCTGTTTTTGGGACGAGCACATTGTATTTTTTGTGGAATTCTTTTGTGGAAGTAGCACGCCTTAAAAATTGAAGGAACTTACTTTTTGAATTGCCATTATAGTTTAAAAATAAACACATTTGTTCTAAATCGATTTAAGTATAAAGTTTTACAACTCTTTGTCCAGTGGCTAGCAGCGATTGGTCCACTATGTGGACTGATAAGTTCTGGAATGACATCAGGATTTTCTGCGGTTTTGCTACCGCAGCTACAGGCAGCAGCTTCCGACATCTCTGTGACAGATGACTCAGCTTCTTGGATAAGTATGTTAACTCTACTACTCAGTTCAATTGCATGCTTTGAGTTATTATTTTGGCGGAATAATTCCCAAATACTTGATGCTGCCAATGTTACAGCACAATCTAGTACAATACTTTAAGATCTCCCAGAATCACTTCTTGTATTTTAATAGTAACTGAAATAACGTAATGAAGTTGGTATATCGGGTATCCAATGTAAGTTACTCAAAATAACAAATACAGAGAGTCTCAAATTGATGTACACACTATTTGAAGTGTTATTTCTCCGCATCAATCTACGGAAAGAGCCAAACAAACAAATAAACAAAGCTTATGAACGTATTGTCATACTTTTCCAGTGTCTTGTGGATCATATATAACAAATGTGCATCCCTGTCTCATTTCGTTGCGCAGAAATAACAGTTCCGCAAGTGTATACATCAATTTGGGACGCTCTGTATAACGTAAAATAATTTACAGTTAAACCTCGTTAACCCGGATCTGTTTTGAAAAAACAAAAATATGTTGTTTAGCGTAGTAAATGAAGACTTGTTTTACAGTCAGTAAATTGCTATTTTCAGTAGATATATTACTCGAATTCTCTTGTCAGCGGGCGAATACATACCACTCAGCTCACCTGCTAGGCAACAGCTTGGAAGAGAAACTTTGATAAAATCATGGGAAAAAGTTGTGGCCTGGTGTGTGTATGTGTGTGAGTGTGTGTGTGTGTGTGTGTGTGTATGTGTGTGTGTGTGTGACTTTACAGAAAACGACATTAAAGGAGAATAAAAAATAACTGTGGACGAAGACCTAAGACATTTTTAAAAATATCGATATCTATTCCGATGTTGATAAAGAAGACATTGACAATGACGGAAGTTATAAACCGATTACAGAGGAACACATTATTACATCATGCAGTGTTACTGAAAATGAAAATAAAGAGTATTCAGATTCAGACAGTGTTGATGAACCAGCTGTGGTTATGACCCACGTACAAGCAGTAACAAACATAGAGAAATTGATGTTTTATTTCGAGAGTCAAGACAAATGAAGTTCTAATGTTAAAGTGGACGTGAGATAAGCGATACACTAAACTGAGACAGCAGAAGCTCGCTACTGTTATGACCCACGCACAAGCAGTAAAAAACATAGAGAAATTGATGTTTTATTTCGAGAGTCAAGACAAATGAAGTTCTAATGTTAAAGTGGACGTGAGATAAGTGATACACTAAACTGAGACAGCAGAAGCTCACTGCTGTTATGACCCACGTACAAGCAGTAACAAACATAGAGAAATTGATGTTTTATTTCGAGAGTCAAGACAAATGAAGTTCTAATGTTAAAGCGGACGTGATATAAGCGATACACTAAACTGAGACAGCAGAAGCTCGCTGCTGTTATGACCCACGTACAAGCAGTAACAAACATAGAGAAATTGATGTTTTATTTCGAGAGTCAAGACAAATGAAGTTCTAATGTTAAAGCGGACGTGAGATAAGTGATACACTAAACTGAGACAGCAGAAGCTCACTGCTGTTATGACCCACGTACAAGCAGTAACAAACATAGAGAAATTGATGTTTTATTTCGAGAGTCAAGACAAATGAAGTTCTAATGTTAAAGCGGACGTGAGACAAGCGATACACTAAACTGAGACAGCAGAAGCTCACTGCTGTTATGACCCACGTACAAGCAGTAACAAACATAGAGAAATTGATGTTTTATTTCGAGAGTCAAGACAAATGAAGTTCTAATGTTAAAGCGGACGTGAGATAAGTGATACACTAAACTGAGACAGCAGAAGCTCACTGCTGTTATGACCCACGTACAAGCAGTAACAAACATAGAGAAATTGATGTTTTATTTCGAGAGTCAAGACAAATGAAGTTCTAATGTTAAAGCGGACGTGATATAAGCGATACACTAAACTGAGACAGCAGAAGCTCGCTGCTGTTATGACCCACGTACAAGCAGTAACAAACATAGAGAAATTGATGTTTTATTTCGAGAGTCAAGACAAATGAAGTTCTAATGTTAAAGCGGACGTGAGATAAGTGATACACTAAACTGAGACAGTAGAAGCTCGCTGCTGTTATGACCCACACACAAGCAGTAACAAACATAGAGAAATTGATGTTTTATTTCGAGAGTCAAGACAAATGAAGTTCTAATGTTAAAGCGGACGTGAGACAAGCGATACACTAAACTGAGACAGCAGAAGCTCACTGCTGTTATGACCCACGTACAAGCAGTAACAAACATAGAGAAATTGATGTTTTATTTCGAGAGTCAAGACAAATGAAGTTCTAATGTTAAAGCGGACGTGAGATAAGTGATACACTAAACTGAGACAGCAGAAGCTCACTGCTGTTATGACCCACGTACAAGCAGTAACAAACATAGAGAAATTGATGTTTTATTTCGAGAGTCAAGACAAATGAAGTTCTAATGTTAAAGCGGACGTGAGACAAGCGATACACTAAACTGAGACAGCAGAAGCTCACTGCTGTTATGACCCACGTACAAGCAGTAACAAACATAGAGAAATTGATGTTTTATTTCGAGAGTCAAGACAAATGAAGTTCTAATGTTAAAGCGGACGTGAGATAAGTGATACACTAAACTGAGACAGCAGAAGCTCACTGCTGTTATGACCTACGTACAAGCAGTAACAAACATAGAGAAATTGATGTTTTATTTCGAGAGTCAAGACAAATGAAGTTCTAATGTTAAAGCGGACGTGAGATAAGCGATACACTAAACTGAGACAGTAGAAGCTCGCTGCTGTTATGACCCACGTACAAGCAGTAACAGAGAAATTGATGTTTTATTTCGAGAGTCAAGACAAATGAAGTTCTAATGTTAAAGCGGACGTGAGATAAGTGATACACTAAACTGAGACAGCTGAAGCACGCTGTCTCTTTTACTACCGACTAGTTTGTAGTACAGTACAAATACATAGACTATTTCGGCTCTTGAACAAAGCCAACGAAGATTGCTTGCAGTGCACTTATAGATTCCGTGTTGGAGATTGAAATGACTGATGCACTAAAATGTAGTGATATAATCGCACATGTGAACGTTTCTTGGAAATTGCTAGAAAGGATTAACGCATGCGTAACCCGAGCCTTACAACCAAAGGAAACTCCAAAGTGATTCCTATTGAAATTACGTAATTTGGTCAAGAGTTTATGTAATTTACAGATGTATAACTTATTTTGTTTATTCCTTACATCCATATTCATCATAAATTTAAAGGAAAACTACATTCAAATATGCATTAGGAATATTTAAACTCTATAACAACACAATTTCACTATTACTTATCTTATTCAAAAGTCCCTGGGACCGGTTTCGAAGGAATTTTGCTTCATTTTCGACCCGTCAGCTTGACACTGACGACACTGACTGGCTGACTTTGACCACTTATGGCCATCTACCGGGGACAACACAAACTTATTCATGTCATCTACTAACGGGATATCAAAGTTCATCACTCGATCTATAAAATATGAGTCAGTTGGAGAATTTAATGTCATGTCGCCACGTTGGCCATAGTAACTCAAGGGTTTAGAGCGGCTGGACGGCAACTAGAAGATCCGTGGTTAAAATCCAGCCTATAACATTGAATGTTTCAGTCTGGCTCTACCCTTTCATAGTGGGTCCAACATACGGCTAATGTGAAAGAACAATTAATTTCCATTAATTGACCTAATAGTGGTCCGAACTATAAAGCCCGGGTCATAAAGTACTTACAGCATAGTAATTCGCCATTAAGGTAGTTGTCTCATGTGTTTATGAGAACTCCTAGTGGTTTACCGGGATAAACACGAGTTAGTTGTACCTCATAGTGGTCCGAACTATAAAGCCTGGGCCTTAAAGTACTTACAGCATAGTAAGTCGTCATTAAGGTAGTTGTCTCATGTGTTTATGAGAACTCCTAGTGGTTTACCGGGAAAAACACGAGTCAGTTGTACCTAATAGTGGTCCGAACTATAAAGCCCGGGCCTTAAAGTACTTACAGCATAGTAAGTCGTCATTAAGGTAGTTGTCTCATGTGTTTATGAGAACTCCTAGTGGTTTACCGGGAAAAACACGAGTCAATTGTACCTAATAGTGGACCGAACTATAAAGCCCGAGCCTTAAAGTACTTACAGCATAGTAAGTCGTCATTAAGGTAGTTGTCTCATGTGTTTATGAGAACTCCTAGTGGTTTACCGGGATAAACACGAGTCAGTTGTACCTAATATTGGTCCGAACTATAAAGCCCGAGCCTTAAAGTACTTACAGCATAGTAAGTCGTCATTAAGGTAGTTGTCTCATGTGTTTATGAGAACTCCTAGTGGTTTACCGGGATAAACACGAGTCAGTTGTACCTAATAGTGGTCCGAACTATAAAGCCCGGACCTTAAAGTACTTACAGCATAGTAAGTCGTCATTATAGGTAGTTGTCTCATGTGTTTATGAGAACTCCTAGTGGTTTACCGGGATAAACACGAGTCAGTTGTACCTAATAGTGGTCCGAACTATAAAGCCCGGGCCTTAAAATACTTACAGCATAGTAAGTCGTCATTAAGGCAGTTGTCTCATGTGTTTATGAGAACTCCTAGTGGTTTACCGGGGTAAACACCAGTCAGTTGTACCTAATAGTGGTCCGAACTATAAAGCCCGGACCTTAAAGTACTTACAGCATAGTAAGTCGTCATTAAGGTAGTTGTCTCATGTGTTTATGAGAACTCCTAGTGGTTTACTGGGAAAAACACGAGTCAGTTGTACTTAATAGTGGTCCGAACTATGAAGCCCGGGCCTTAAAGTACTTACAGCATAGTAAGTCATCATTAAGGTAGTTGTCTCATGAGTTTATGAGAACTCCTAGTGGTTTACCGGGGTAAACACCAGTCAGTTGTACCTAATAGTGGTCCGAACTATAAAGCCCGGGCTTTAAAGTACTTACAGCATAGTAAGTCGTCATTAAGGTAGTTGTCTCATGTGTTTATGAGAACTCCTAGTGGTTTACCGGGAGAAACACGAGTCAGTTGGAGAATTTAATGTCATATCGGCACGTTGGCCATAGTAGCTCAAGGGTTTAGAGCGGCTGGACGGAAACCAGAAGATCTGTGGTTCAAATCCCGGCTTTGGCATTGAACTTTTCAGTCTGACTCTACCGTTTCACACTTGATCTTTATTTTTCAAAATAAATATTTTCTTCCAAAGCATTAAATCTATCGGTTTCTTCAATTGTTTCAATACTTTAACTTCAAATATATATTTATCATAACGTCGGAAGTAATACAGGAATAGGCCATAGAATGTCCTTTACATTTATTAATACGTAACTTTACTTTTTTTTATTAAAAAAGAACATTCGACATATGACTGGAAGGCTTTCTTGTGCTGTTGGACTGGTTGAAACAAAATCTGTGAAGCGTGTACGTCGTAAGTTTAACCTTGGCTCTCCCGACGATAATATCCCCTTACATTATGAATTGGGACGGTCAGTCACGAGACACTGATAGTCCTTTGTCTACACGTGGAAAGGTTAGTAAATGGAATGTGTATGTAGAAAAGATTCGTACAGACTTCACATGGAAATTCGCTTCATCAGGGGAGGACACCTTGTCCAGGAAATCAAAATATCAGGGGCTAACGTTTTTCGTCTGTTTTTGCTCTGGAGATAGACTACTAAATCTTGTAACGCTTCTTCAGATTCTTACGAACGTATCTAAGTTCTGAATTTACCAAGAATGCGCCACGAAGTTTAAAAAAGTATCTTCATCTCAAACCATCCTTGATGTGGATTTTTTTATATTTTTTATTGATTGATCAGCAGTACAATGCTTTACAGATCAGAGTGAAAAGAAGGTAACAGTACAATAAGAACAATAACACTCAGGGGTAGGCTAACAGGCCGCCCCCTAACTACATTAAGTCAGAACTCCAATAATACTCTCTGAGAAATTATGTCAATATTGAAGATGTAAGACAGACATCAAGCACTAGAATCACTCGAATCAGATGTATCACTTAGAAGCAGGTCCTGTGGTAGTCTCCTCTTCAAGCGTGAGGGCTGGCGCGTGCGAACGCCGATGTTATAATGCACAACTCCTGGAACTTCTTGCAGCGTGGAAAAGAAACGACGAGCGATCCTGCGAATGTAGTCGTGAAGAGATAACAGTCCTAGTTCGTGATGGAACTGCTGATTACGGATAAACCATGGAGCGTTGGTAGCCATGCGCATGAAGCGATTCTGTACTACCTGAAGACGACGCAGATGACATGTGTGCGCGGTCCCCCACACTTGGCAGGCATATGTAATGAGCGGACGAACGAGTGATTTGTAGAGAAACAACGAAGACTGTAGGCCGAGGCTGTAACGGCGATGCAACAGAGGTGAGAGTTTTGAAAGTGGCCCGGAGGCCAGTGATATAAGACGATCGATATGAGCACGCCAGGTCAGTCGAGAGTCCAAAAGCACTCCAAGATATTTAACGGGAGTTGTAGTGGGGAGCCAAGGGACATTGTTCCTGTAGAGACACAACGGAGTAAGCGGAGTATATCGGCGAAGAGTGAAGATTTTAGCCTCGGTTTTCTGAGGGTTCAAAGTGATCCGCCAAGTGCTGAACCAATGAGTTAGGCGATCTAAAGAGAGCTGTACAACTTGTTGTGCGTGCTGGAGATTAGCACGAGAATAATATAATACTGTAACGCGAGCGCTGGAACACCCTGTGAACCAGCTGGGAACGGAAGGCAGGGGAGGACCGCGTTAGCCACACCTCCCCCTCGTTTGTCTTGTAGTGGTGACATGCAGTGGTTGGGAGGGAAAACATCAGTGTGCCGTCTGTTTCTGTCCACCTGGTTCCAGAAATTACGGAATCTGGAACATTCTCCTGGTCACTAGAAACCGGCGATATTTCTATATAAAGAGGGTTACAGACAGACAGAGTAGAGTCAGTCAGTCAGTTGGTTAGTGTGTGAGTGAGGACAGTTCTTGGTGTAAGAAGGCAGTGTTAGTCAGTGACGTGTTAATGAACGAAAGGGTTGTGCAACGGAAGACTGTACGAACTGTGTATGTGTATCGGAGTTGATGTAATCGCGAGTACAGTGAAATTGTAACGGACGAACTGGTGAATTGTAATTGTGTGCAGCAAGTAATTCTGTGTAATTGGCAAGTGTTTAACTGTAAGTCGGTGGAAATAAAGAACATTTTTGAGTGGTGTAATTGGACTTTTCATTTCACGAACCCACAAAGTCACAATACTATGTCATCGGCGTAAAGAGCTAAAGAAATCGGAGCTAAGTCAGGAATATCAGAAATGTATATATTTTCACACGAGCGTTGGAACACCCTATGAAAGCAGCTGAGAGCGGGAGACGAGGGAGGTCCGTGTTAGCTACGCCCTCCCCTCGTTTGTCTTATAGTTGTGACGGGGACGGCTGGGGAATGAAACGTAATTGTGCGGTCTGTTTCTCTTCCACCTGTGTTCCAGAAATTACGGGATCGTTCATCATCTGGAAACGTCGCCTGGGAACTAGAAAAGCCGAGAAGTCGGCGATATTCCTATATAAAGAGAGTTACAGACAGACAGGGGGAGTCAGTCAGTTGGTTAGTGAGTGTTAGTGAGGAGACAGACGCAGTTCTTGGTGTAACAGTTAGTCAGTGACGTGTTAATGAACGAGAAGATTGTGCAATGGAAGACTGTACGTAACTGGTATGTGCATCGGAGTTTATGTAATCGCGAGTACAAGTGAAATTGTAACGGACGAACTGGTAAATTGTAATTGTGTGCAGCAAGTAATTCTGTGTAATTGGCAAGAGTTTAACTGTAAGTCGGTGGAAATAAAGAACATTTTTGAGTGGTGAAATTGGACTTTTCATTTCACGAACCCACAAAGTCACAATATTAAATAGAGTCGGGGCCAAGATAGAACCCTGTGGTGAGTTGGAAAAAATGTTCCAACATGATTTTTTAGTGACGAATTTTTTTTTATAAATTACCAGACGTTTAAGACATTTTCATGAGAATTTAAATGTATACTGTGACTTTGTGGGTTCATTTAATTAAAAGTCCAATTTACAGAAATTCAAAATGTATACACTTTGTACACCTCTTTGTTACGTACACAAATACAATCTTCCAAGGTCGTTGACCACAAACAAAAGCGTTCCGTTTCAAAACACAATTGCAGGCACACGATACTCAGTAGTGATTACACTCTCGTTACGACTGTTCCTTGACGAGTCGTGACTTCCTTAGATACCTCTAGTCATATTACTAAACCAGGGGCGGTTCCTCCATAAGGTTGCAGGTTTGCGGTACACACTGATTCTGAATATACAACAGGTGCATTTTGCACATTAAAGCTGTGCTTGTTTGCATTGTTTTATATACAAATATGTTTCAATTACGCTTATCGTCTGTAGCTGCCCATAACTGCAGAAGTCAAAATAAACAGTGATTAACTGTAGGAGCCGCAGGTTTGCAGTGAAGAGCTAACCTAAGATTTCGCCCAAATGTTGGTTCTCTGAGTGGGTTGCGGGAAGGTGAAGAGATGAGGGGCTTCTTATACATTGCTTAAATGGAGGTTTATAAACCCAGCTCCTTCTACTCTTAGCAACGGCTATAGCGTGACCTTCAGGCTTAGCTTCTGTGTGCTCTGCTTTTCGAACACAGGGAGAATTTAATTAAATGCATGGAGGTTATTCAGAAGAGAGCTCTGTTAAACAACAACGCCACACTTGTTCAGGCTTCTGGGTTTATGGCCACTTTGAAAGATTATAATTTTGTATTCTGGCTGTCTTTCTTCTACAAGATCATGCCACGTGTGGACATTTTGTACAATCAGCTGCAGAAACGAGACTGCAATGCAACATTTGCCATCGCCCAGCTAAACGCATTTAAAAGGGAAGTGCAAAAGGTAAGAAATAGCGCGCATATCGAGGAACACGAAGAAACTGCAATTAAGAGGAGAAGAATAGAAGATCATGATGTCAAAAGAAGAGAAGCTCTTGAAGTATGTGACATTCTTAGAGAAGCAAAGGACAGATTTAGCTTCACGGGGCATCTGGTAGCCTGAACTTTGTTTCATCAAGAAAATTTCTAAGACATTTCCAGAGGATTCCCTTAGAGAAACAATAAGGTTCTATCCTTTTATCATTGGAACAAAAATTCGTAGAGAACTGACTGTAATTTACAGTCGAGAGGAATTTCGTGGAATGTCCGGCGCTTTGTGCTTGATGGACTTCATTAAGGAAAACAATTTATGTGCTACATTCAGCGAACATGTCAAACTCCTCCGAGTACTGTTAACTATGCCAATGTGTACCGCTGAAGCAGAACGCTGTTTCTCAACTTTAAAAAGAATAAAAACTTTCCTTAGGAACACAATGTCACAGGACCAATTGTCAGCATTAGCAATGTAAAATGTGAGACATAAATTAAATATTACTGTACAAAAATGTACATGTTATTAAAAATACAATTATTTGTATCAAATACGAGGGCCATTTGATAAGTCTGGTAAAATTTCAATATATTTTTTTTCTTTTTCGGGAAAATGTCACCTTATTTCTCCACATAGTCTCCATTGATGACTATACACTTGGTCAAACGATGTTCCAGCTTTATCAACCTGTTGGAAAAATAGGTTCTTTCAAGGTCTGCAAAATACTCGTTGATGGTGACTATCACTTCTTCATTTGATGAACATTTCATACCACCAAACCAAATTTTCAAGTTTGGGAACACGAAGAAGTCATTTGGAGCTAAGTCTGGTGAGTAAGGTGGCTGACGAACCAGTTCAAAGCCCAACTCATACACTTTCGCCATTGCGATTGCTGATGTGTGCGATGGTACATTATCCTGGTGAAATAGCACTTTCTGCAACTTAATCTCGGTCTCTTTTCAGTCAACTCATGTTACAAACGATCTAACAATGAAGCACAATAGGCTCCAGTTATGGTTCTGTCTTACTCCAAGTAGTCTACGAGGATTATTCTTTGAGAAACTCAAAAAACCGTAGGCATTATCTTACCAGCTGACAAAATCACCCTTGCCTACTTTGGTGCACTTTCAACAGCCTTTGACCATTGTTTTGACTCTGGTGTGTACTGGTGAATCCAAGTTTCATCCACGATCACAAATCGGCGCAATAAGTCTTGCAGATTCGCAATAAACATCGCCAGACACTCGGTAGAAGTGCTTTTGCTCGACTGTGAGCAATCGCGGCACCCATCTTGCACACAGCTTTTTCATTACCAATTTTTATATAGGATATTGTACACTCGCTCAGTTGAGATGCCTACAACCTGAGCAATCTCACGAACTTTTATTCCGTGGTCTTGCATAACCAGATCGTGGATATTTTCAATAGTGCCCTGTGTGGTGACCTCAGTTGGGTGACCAGAGCGCGATTCATCTTTGGTACGTCTACGACCACTTTTAAATTCATTAATCCAAAAGTAAGTGGTCTTCAATGTTGGTGCAGAGTCCGCGTGAACTTCAGTCAAACGACCTAATTTTTTGTGAAGTGAACATTTACGAGGTATTCCTTTTTCTTAGAATTTCCCAACATTCAATGCAATATTCATTGGAAATAATCATTTCTTTCACACTAGCCGTGTGTAGGCTACCATTTGAATGAGTAGAGTCAGACTATAAAATTCAATGCGTTCGTTTTTTTTTTTTTTTTTTTTTTTTTTTTTTTTTGTAATTTATCTCCTCTAACGTCAAGTCATATCGGACGATGAATTAAATGGGTGATATGATGCTCAAATGAACCCAGGGTCCATAGAGGTTACAGTTACCCGACATTCGTCTGTAAGGATAAGGGAAAACCCCGGAAAAACCTTATCCAGGTAACTCACCCTGACCGAGATTCGAACTCGGGACCTCTTGAACGTCAGGCAGACATGCTACCACCACGCTACCGAGGCGGACAAATTCAAAGTCGTGAAAAACCCAAGTGGTCTACCGGAAAACATGTGAATAAGCTGCCTGTCTCGGTAGCGTAGACGGTTGCGTGTCTGCCTCACGTTCAAGAGGTCGCAAGTTTGAATCTCTGTTAGGGCGAGTTACTTGGTTAAGGCTTTACCGGGGTTTTTCTTTATCATGATAAACGAATGTTGGGTAACTCTAAGCTCCATGGACCCCGGACTCATTTGAGTATCATTTCATTCATCGTCCGATATGACTTAACGTTGGAGGACGTAAATTGCCAAAAAGAAACAAAATATACGAGTCAGTTGAAGAATTTAATGTCATGTCGACACGTTGGCCATATTAGCTCACCGGTTTAGAGCAACCAAATGGAGAGCGGGAGATCCGTGGTTCAAATCCCGGCTGTAGCATTGAACTTTTCAGTCTGGCTCTGCTCCTTCAGTTCAATACATTTCTTGCATGGCAGATCATTATTCCATTTCTTCGTAATCTTGTAATGTCACAACTATCATATAGCGACCAGCTTTTGCAATAAAATATAATAATTTGTTACAAACTTCACTTCTTTTTAAATGAAATTTTTTCTGTTGTTCCTGATAAACACGTAAATAAGGCTTTAAACTTATAAATTTACAAGATAAAGTTCTTAAGTTTGCGTTAAAAGCTGAAAATAGTAGTTGCCTTCCTTTTATAATTTAAGGATAACAATAAACTAAACTTTGCCCTTTGTAGCAAATCAACTCATACTAGCGCTTACGTAAAAAATAAAAGTTTACTCCTATTTCACATAAATTTACTGCTTTTAATACGAGGGCCGTTCAGAAAGTAACCTCCGATCAGTCACAGTGCGGGTAGTGGGGGGAGTAGCGACGCCATCTGTGCATTCACGCACTCAGCAGGTCAGTCGGCATCAAGCCGTGGTCGAGCGCTAGTTTAGTGTTTGTGGCCGTTTGAAATGTGTGCTGCAATAGAAAACCCCGCCAAATGTGAAGTGCGTGCTGTTATAAGGTTTTTTACAGCCAAAGGATATTCTGCAGCAGTTATTCATCGTGAGCTTTGTGCCGTGTACGGACCAAGAGTTATGAGTGAAGGAGTGGTGCGGGAATGCGTACGTTTATTTAAAAGTGGACGAGTAAACGTTCATGATGAAGAGAGGAGTGGTAGACAGACCATCATTTGTGACGGACGAACTCGTTCGGACAGTTGATGCAAAAGTTCGTGAAAACCGACGTTTCACAATGTCGGAGTTGTCTACTGATTTTCCACAGATTTCTAAGACTCTCTTGTACGAGATAGTGACAGCAAGATTGGGTTACCGTAAGTTCTGTACACGATGGGTGCCCAAAATTCTTACCGACCACCACAAAACTCAAAGAATGGCCTCTGCATTAGACTTTCTGTCACGTTATGCGGACAAGGGTGAACCATTGTTAAACAGAATCGTGACCGGGGAAGAAACCTGGATTAAGTACAAGAACCCTGAGACAAAAGAACAATCAAAGATGTGGGCACATTCAAATTCGCTACCAAACCAATAAAAGCCCGGCAAGATTTCTCTGCCCGAAAATTGATAGCAACGATGTTTTGGGATGCAAAAGTGGTGTTGTTGGTTGAGTTCATGGAACGTGGGACGACCATTAATCAAAACGTGTACTGTGAAACACTAAAAAAATTACGACGGGCTATGCATAACAAACGCCTTAGTATGCTGACTTCCGGTATTGTTTTTTTACACGATAACGCCCGTCCTCACTCTGCTCGCAGAAAAACAGCCTTTCTTGAGTCCTTCAAGTGGGACGCTGTCAACCATCCACCCAGATCTGGCGCCAAGCGATTATCACCTCTTCATGCATATGAAGACATGGCTCGGGTCTCAGCGGTTTGATGACGACGAAGAGCTCAAAGATGCGGTCACAGGCTGGCTCCAGGCACAAGCGAGTGATTTTTATGCAGAAGGAATTTCAAAGCTTGTGAACAGATACGATAAGTGCCTCAATCGTTATGGAGACTATGTAGAAAATAGTGCAAAGGTGTAGTTGTAAGATGTATATATTAAAATATTTTTATTTAACTTGGTGAATTTTTTGCAATCAACCGGAAGTTACTTTCTGAACGGCCCTCGCGGTTTGATTTACCGGTTAATACAAGGGTCTGCTGTTCAGTCTCGGGCCTCATAACAAAATTATTTAAAAATGCTTTCTTCTCAACATAATCTGCAGAAAGGCTAATACATTTGTTATTTCGGTGCTCTAATTTAATTAAACCATCACTGTAGTACGATTTATCATGATCCTCAAAATAACTGTTTACCTCCACATTGTTGTGAAATCTTCGTCGTGCAAGAAATTTTTTGAGGTTCGGGAACATGTGGTAGTTACTGGGTGCTAGATCTGGAAAATAGGATGTAAGTTCAAGCAATTCTAACTTTAATTCGCACATTTTTCCCATTGCAATGACTGAACGATGGGACGGAGCATTGTCGTGAGGATACTTTTACCCTTTTCCAAGAAATCAATAAAAATAATTCTTTGTGCATCCCAGAAAACACTCGCCATAACCTTGTTAGCTGACAAATTCACTTTGCCCTTTTTTGGAGTTGGTTCACCTGGCGAATCCACTGTTTTGAATGTGATTTACTTTCTGGACTAAGGTGATGTATCCAAATTTCAAACAGGGTAACAAGCCATCTGAAAAATTCACTGTGATTTTTACGGTAGAGCTCCAAACCTTTAACAGAAATACTTTTTCTTTGCAACTTTTGATTCGGTATCAAGAATCGTGGCACCCAGACCTTACGAAGCCCAAAACATTACTTCTGCACGTTCTTTTGATATGTTTACAGCCTCTACTATCTCAGACATCTTTAATACATTTTTTCAATGTTCTCTTTAGTAGTGACTTCCACAGAACGTCTAGAGCGAGGCTCATCACTAGTAGTCGTACGTCTCATTTTAAACTCTACAACCAACCTTTTAATCATTGTATAAGAAGGGACAGAGTCTTTCAATATTCTCTGTAGTTGTGACTTCCACAGGACGTCCAATGCGAGGCTCATCACTAGTACTCGTACGTCCCATTTTAAACTCTACAACCAACCTTTTAATCATTGTATATGAAGGGACAGAGTCTTTCAATGATCTCTGTAGTTGTGACTTCCACAGGACGTCCTGAGCGAGGCTCACCACTAGTACTCGCACGTCCCATTTTAAACTCTACAACCCACCTTTTAATCATTGTATATGAAGGGACAGAGTCTTACAATGATCTCTGTAGTTGTGACTTCCACAGAACGTCCAGAGCGAGGCTCATCACTAGTACTCGTACGTCCCATTTTAAACTCTACAACCCACCTTTTAATCATTGTATATGAAGGGACAGAGTCTTACAATGATCTCTGTAGTTGTGACTTCCTCAGAACGTCCAGAGCGAGGCTCATCACTAGTACTCGTACGTCCCATTTTAAACTCTACAACCCACCTTTTAATCATTGTATATGAAGGGACAGAGTATTTCAATGATCTCTGGAGTTGTGACTAGCAAAGGACGTCCAGAGCGAGGCTCATCACTAGTACTCGTACCTTCTATTTTAAACTCTACAACCAAACTTTTAATCATTGTATATGAAGGGACAGAGTCTTTCAATGATCTCTGTAGTTATGACTTCCACAGGACGTCCAGAGCGAGGCTCATCACTAGTACTCGTACGTTCCCATTTTAAACTCTACAACCCACCTTTTAATCATTGTATATGAAGGGACAGAGTATTTCAATGATCTCTGTAGTTGTGACTTCCACAGGACGTCCAGAGTGAGGCTCATCACTAGTACTCGTGCGTCCTATTTTAAACTCTACAACCCACCTTTTAATCATTGTATATGAAGCGACAGGGTCTTTCAATGATCTCTGGAGTTGTGACCTCCACAGGACGTCCAGAGTGAGGCTCATCACTAGCACTCGTACGTCCCATTTTAAACTCTACAACCAACCTTTTAATCATTGTACATGAAGGGACAGATCTTTCAATGATCTCTGTAGTTGTGACTTCCACAGGACGTCCAGAGCGAGGCTCGTCACTAGTACTCGTACGTCCCATTTTAAACTCTACAACCCACCTTTTAATCATTGTATATGAAGGGACAGAGTCTTTCAATGGTCTCTGTAGTTGTGTCTTACACAGGACGTCCAGAGCGAGGCTCATCACTAGTACTCGTACGTCCTATTTTAAACTCTACATCCCACCTTTTAATTATTGTATATGAAGGGACAGAGTCTTTCAATGGTCTCTGTAATTGTAACTTACACAGGACGTCCAGAGCGAGGCTCATCACTAGTACTCGTACGTCCTATTTTAAACTCTACAACCCACCTTTTAATTATTGTATATGAAGGGACAGAGTCTTTCAATGGTCTCTGTAGTTGTGACTTACACAGAACGTCTAGAGCGAGGCTCATCACCAGTACTCGTACGTCCTATTTTAAACTCTACAACCCACCTTTTAATTATTGTATATGAAGGGACAGAGTCTTTCAATGGTGTCTGTAGTTGTGACTTCCACAGGACGTCCAGAGCGAGCCTCATCACTAGTACTCATACGTCCCATTTTAAACTCTACAACCCACCTTTTAATTATTGTATATCAAGGGACAGAGTTTTTCAATGATCTCTGTAGTTGTGACTTCCACAGGACGTCCAGAGCGAGGCTCATCACTAGTACTCGTACGTCCCATTTTAAACTCTACAACCAACCTTTTAATTATTGTATATGAAGGGACAGAGTCTTTCAATGATCTCTGTAGTTGTGACTTCCACAGGACGTACAGAGCGAGGCTTATCACTAGTACTCGTACGTCCCATTTTAAACTCTACAACCCACCTTTTAATTATTGTATATCAAGGGACAGAGTTTTTCAATGATCTCTGTAGTTGTGACTTCCACAGGACGTCCAGAGCGAGGCTCATCACTAGTACTCGTACGTCCCATTTTAAACTCCACAACCCACCTTTTAATTATTGTATATGAAGGAACAGAGTCTTTCAATGATATCTGGAGTTTTGACTTCCACAGAACGTCTAGAGCGAGGCTCATCACTAGTAGTCGTACGTCCCATTTTAAACTCCACAACCCACCTTTTAATTATTGTATATGAAGGAACAGAGTCTTTCAATGATATCTGGAGTTGTGACTTCCACAGAACGTCTAGAGCGAGGCTCATCACTAGTAGTCGTACGTCCTATTTTAAACTCCACAACCCACCTTTTAATTATTGTATATGAAGGAACAGAGTCTTTCAATGATATCTGGAGTTGTGACTTTCACAGGACGTACAGAGCGAGGCTCATCACTAGTGCTCATACGTCCCATTTAAAACTCTACAACCCACCTTTTAATTATTGTATATGAAGGGACAGAGTCTTTCAATGATCTCTGTAGTAGTGACTTTCACAGGACGTCCAGAGCGAGGCTCATCGCTAGTACTCGTATGTCCCATTTTAAACTCTACAACCCACCTTTTAATTATTGTATATGAAGGAACAGAGTCTTTCAATGATATCTGGAGTTGTGACTTTCACAGGACGTACAGAGCGAGGCTCATCACTAGTAGTCGTACGTCCCATTTTAAACTCTACAACCCACCTTTTAATTATTGTATATGAAGGGACAGAGTCTTTCAATGATCTCTGTAGTAGTGACTTCCACAGGACGTACAGAGCGAGGCTCATTACTAGTAGTCGTACGTCCCATTTTAAACTCTACAACCCACCTTTTAATTATTGTATATTAAGAGACATAGTCTTTCAATGATCTCTGTAGTTGTGACTTCCACAGGACGTCCAGAGCAAGGCTCATCACTAATACTCGTACGTCCCATTTTAAACTCTACAACCCACCTTTTAATCATTGTATATGAAGGGACAGAGTCTTTCAATGATCTCAGTAGTTGTGACTTTCACAGGACGTCCAGAGCGAGGCTCATCACTAGTACTCGTACGTCCCATTTTAAACTCTACAACTCACCTTTTAATCATTGTATATGAAGGGACAGAGTCTTTCAATGATCTCTGGAGTTGTGACTTCCACAGGACGTCCAGAGCAAGGCTCATCACTAGTACTCGTACGTCCCATTTTAAACTCTACAACCAACCTTTTAATTATTGTATATGAAGGGACAGAGTCTTTCAATGATCTCTATAGTTGTGACTTCCACAGGACGTCCAGAGCGAGGCTCATCACTAGCACTCGTACGTCCCATTTTAAACTCTACAACTCACCTTTTAATCATTGTATATGAAGGGACAGAGTCTTTCAATGATCTCTGGAGTTGTGACTTCCACAGGACGTCCAGAGCAAGGCTCATCACTAGTACTCGTACGTCCCATTTTAAACTCTACAACCAACCTTTTAATTATTGTATATGAAGGGACAGAGTCTTTCAATGATCTCTATAGTTGTGACTTCCACAGGACGTCCAGAGCGAGGCTCATCACTAGTGCTCGTACGTTCCATTTTAAACTCTACAGCCAACCTTTTAATTATTGTATATGAAGGGACAGAGTCTTTCAATGATCTCTGTAGTTGTGACTTCCACAGGACGTCCAGAGCGAGGCTCATCACTAGTACTCGTACGTCCCATTTTAAACTCTACAACCCACCTTTTAATTATTGTATATCAAGGGACAGAGTTTTTCAATGATCTCTGTAGTTGTGACTTCCACAGGACGTCCAGAGCGAGGCTCATCACTAGTACTCGTACGTCCCATTTTAAACTCCACAACCCACCTTTTAATTATTGTATATGAAGGAACAGAGTCTTTCAATGATATCTGGAGTTGTCACTTCCACAGAAAGTCTAGAGCGAGGCTCATCACTAGTAGTCGTACGTCCTATTTTAAACTCCACAACCCACCTTTTAATTATTGTATATGAAGGAACAGAGTCTTTCAATGATATCTGGAGTTGTGACTTTCACAGGACGTACAGAGTGAGGCTCATCACTAGTGCTCATACGTCCCATTTTAAACTCTACAACCCACCTTTTAATTATTGTATATGAAGGGACAGAGTCTTTCAATGATCTCTGTAGTAGTGACTTTCACAGGACGTCCAGAGCGAGGCTCATCGCTAGTACTCGTATGTCCCATTTTAAACTCTACAACCCACCTTTTAATTATTGTATATGAAGGAACAGAGTCTTTCAATGATATCTGGAGTTGTGACTTTCACAGGACGTACAGAGCGAGGCTCATCACTAGTAGTCGTACGTCCCATTTTAAACTCTACAACCCACCTTTTAATTATTGTATATTAAGAGACATAGTCTTTCAATGATCTCTGTAGTTGTGACTTTCACAGGACGTCCAGAGCGAGGCTCATCACTAGTACTCGTACGTCCCATTTTAAACTCTACAACTCACCTTTTAATCATTGTATATGAAGGGACAGAGTCTTTCAATGATCTCTATAGTTGTGACTTCCACAGGACGTCCAGAGCGAGGCTCATCACTAGTACTCGTACGTCCCATTTTAAACTCTACAACTCACCTTTTAATCATTGTATATGAAGGGACAGAGTCTTTCAATGATCTCTGGAGTTGTGACTTCCACAGGACGTCCAGAGCAAGGCTCATCACTAGTACTCGTACGTCCCATTTTAAACTCTACAACCAACCTTTTAATTATTGTATATGAAGGGACAGAGTCTTTCAATGATCTCTATAGTTGTGACTTCCACAGGACGTCCAGAGCGAGGCTCATCACTAGTACTCGTACGTTCCATTTTAAACTCTACAGCCAACCTTTTAATTATTGTATATGAAGGGACAGAGTCTTTCAATGATCTCTGTAGTTGTGACTTCCACAGGACGTCCAGAGCGAGGCTCATCACTAGTACTCGTACGTCCCATTTTAAACTCTACAACCAACCTTTTAATCATTGTATATGAAGGGACAGAGTCTTTCAATGATCTCTGTAGTTGTGACTTCCACAGGACGTCCAGAGCGAGGCTCATCACTAGTACTCGTACGTCCCATTTTAAACTCTACAACCAACCTTTTAATTATTGTATATGAAGGGACAGAGTCTTTCAATGATCTCTATAGTTGTGACTTCCACAGGACGTCCAGAGCGAGGCTCATCACTAGTACTCGTACGTCCCATTTTAAACTCTACAACCCAACTTTTAATCATTGTATATGAAGGGACAGAGTCTTTCAATGATCTCTGTAGTTGTGACTTCCACAGGACGTCCAGAGCGAGACTCATCACTAGTACTCGTACGTCCCATTTTAAACTCTACAACCCATCTTTTAATCATTGTATATGAAGGGACAGGGTCTTTCAATGATCTCTGTAGTTGTTACTTCCACAGGACGTCCAGAGCGGGGCCCATCACTAGTACTCGTACGTCCCATTTTAAACTGTACAACTCACCTTTTAATCATTGTATATGAAGGGACAGAGTCCTTCAATGATCTCTGTATTTGTGACTTCCACAGGACGTCCAGAGCGAGACTCATCACTAGTACTCGTACGTCCCATTTTAAACTCTACAACCAACCTTTTAATTATTGTATATGAAGGGACAGAGTCCTTCAATGATCTCTGTTTTTGTGACTTCCACAGGGCGTCCAGAGCAAGGCTCATCACTAGTGCTCGTACATTACATTTTAAACTCTACAACCCACCTTTTAATCATTGTATATGAAGGGACAGGGTCTTTCAATGTACTGTCCATTTCCTCCTTGATTTCTTTAGGCGTTAAGTCTTTCAAATGGAAGTATTTAATCACTGCTCGTTTTCCCAAATCCTCCATTTTCGTTAAACTTTTACACTTGTCTTGTTTAAAATGCTGTCATTTAAAAACTAAACCAGATATTGTCCTGTAACTATGGATACAGGCTAGTCTAGATTTAAGGTATATGATGACTCTGTGGTGCCATCTCGATGTGAGGTCCAGGGCTTACAGCCAACCCTCGATATATTGCATGTTAAAGAAAAACGTAGTTTGTGATCTAACTGTCGATCGTATATATGGAACCTACAAAACAGGGAAAGTTGTGTCGGTTAATGTGGTAGCAGTCTGAATGTCAAATGCATGCTTTGAAATTTCTTTGTTGTTTCTAGTTCAAATGGAATGCACAAGTATTTCAAAATATGGCAACGGGGACAGAATCGTTTAAACTTCCGTGCATTTAGATATTGTTTTGTGGTATCAAAGAAAGTAAGTGACTATTATAATACAATTTAATATATGTTTTCCGTTATACATACAAACGTAGTCGCATTTTTTATAAAAAGCGAATCATTCTGTGTTACAGGGTTACTAAAGTATAGAACCAGGTAATTTGCTTCGAAAGTTGCATTACAAACAATATAAAAGCTTTGGACAACTAAAAACTTGAGGACGACGTCACTTTATCCTTGTTAGGATTAGTCGTTTCAGGGTTGACCCACTCGCCCTAGCGGTAGTCTCACGAAGTACGAAGTACTGGACGAGTTAACAGATGGCGCGCAACTTCTAATTACTATTTACATATGTACATCTCGTAATTATGGGGTATCATTTCAAAATTTATGGCATAGTGTTGCTATACTTTGGTTTAAAATTTTATTAAATGTAGACAGTAAACATTTGAGTGGTTTAATTGCCTGCATAAATCATTATGGGCCGACTAGAAATGTTATGTTTTGAATTAGACGTGTTCAAATAGTTATATAACTAACGTCAATATTTGTCATCCACCACCACATATCCACGGATGGCGAGCAGGAGGGGGAGTTTCAAGAAGTTAAATCACGGAAGGCCAAGCGCGCTGAGAGACTGGCTGCAGAGGGCGTGCCCTCTGGCCGGTCCCAACGGAAGCATGTTCCTCCGATAATTGTGGATGACTTCCCCGGGGTTGTTGGCTTCCTAAAAGAAGTCATGCCGACCCTGGCGCAGACGTGCACAGTGCGGAGGAACAAGAGCCGCTACATCTTCCAAGCTAAAGCAGTGGAGGATTACACCCTGCTATTGCAGCACCTTAAGAAGAGAGAGATTTCCCACTTCACCTTTGGGCTAGAGAAGGCCCGTGATATACGCCGGGTTATCCGCGGGTTGCCGGTGGATACCTCAGTTGAGGACATCAGGACAGACCTCGTCCGCCAGGGTATCACCCCCAGAGTGATAAAGCAGCTTACAAGGCCAGCTCCTGATCGCCAAGGAACTAAATCCCCCCTCCCACTGTTCCTTGTAGTGGTGGAGCGGACCAGTGACCCAGAAATTAAGTTGGACGGAGTCACAACCATCTGCTACCTCCGGGTTCAGATGGAACCAGCAAAGGGCTCTGGCGGCCCCCCCTCAATGTTATAGATGCCTGGGGTTTAACCACTCCAGCCACTTCTGCCACCGTAACTCACGCTGCTTACGGTGCGGTGGCACCCATTCCAAAGATGTCTGTTCGCGTGCCATCACTGAGGTACCCACCTGCGCTAACTGCAAGGGTGATCACATTGCGTGCTACGGGGGCTGCCCGACTAGGAAGGCTGTTATAGCCTCTAGGAAGGCGCCAGCACCATCGACTAGGCAGAAAACTGCCCCCACCGTACCAGTGCAGCCTGCTGCTTCTGGCACAACTCAAAAAGCACGTGGTGTGCCTACCTTTGCGGAGGTGGTGCGCAAGCCTGCGGATCTGCCGACGGTATCACGGGAAAAACACACACGTCCACCTAAGGCTACAGAAACAGCCCCTAATACCACCCCCTCTGATAGAGCGCAGGGAAGACGCCCTGCCAGTGAGCGAGAGTCTGCTTCCGAGGCGCCGAGCGGGCGAGGTACTCCCAAACCCGATCGCCAGCTGAGGGACGGACGGGCTAACGGCAGGCCGGCGCCCAGGCACTCTTCAGCATCCCCCACTCCCACCAAAGCTTCCACTTCAACAGAAGTTTCTCCCCCCACCACACAGGCCTCGGAGATGCTGGGATGGTTGCAGCAGCTGCTGCAGAACCACGGCCGGCGTCTCTGTGAACTGGTGGTGAGGTTCTTTGACACCACAGATTCTGCAGCCCGAATGGTCATTGCCATGGAGGCGCTTGCCTTGTTGTCCGCAGTAAGCCGCGCAAGCCAGGATGGCGGGTCGAACTAGGTCTCTGTCCTCGTTCAGATTCGCATTCTGGAATGCGTGTGGCATCAATGGTCAACAAGATGAACTCCTGCATTTCGCGAGGTCATTTGCTTTGGAACTCATCTTGGTATCGGAAACACATCTCCGACCTGAAATGTCCTTCCGGATTTCCGGCTACCACTGCCTCAGGGTCGACCGTGTGGGCCGTCGCGGCGGCGGCACGGCGATCTTTGTGAGGAGGGGGGTTGTCTTTAAACCTGTCCAGCTTCCCGCTCTTCAAACCCTTGAAGCCACTGCCGTCTGCGTGAACCTGGGCGGTTCCGAAGTCCTGATAGTGTCTGCTTATCACCCTCCTGGTCAACAGTTCATTGCTAATGATTATCTCTCCATCCTCGCCCTACATCCCAACGTCATTATGGCTGGGGATTTGAATGCTAAACACCCGCGTTGGCACTCGGGTCCCCGGACAGACGCAAGAGGCAGAGAAATCATCCGCATCATAGACGGAGACCCTCAACTGAGAGTAGAGGGTCCCTGGCAACCCACTCATTTCCCGCGAATTCAAGGCCGTCCTTCGGTCATTGACTTCGCAATCATCAAACATTTTCCATTTCACTTATCACTCAATTCACAAAGCGCCTTACATTCCGACCACAACCCAGTTGTGGCTGAGGTAAACTTACGGGTTGTCAGTCATGAATTCACGGTTCAAAACCGTGAAGTCGATTGGGATTGCGTACGGGTCTGCTTAAATGACTCCATACCTCCTAACCCTCACATCACAGATATACCGACCTTGGAGACGGCGATCTCCTCCTTCACCTCCATCGTAGGACGAACAGTTCGCAACCTCACCGTTCACACTCCAGCACCTCTACACCCTCACGTCATCCCGCTAGACATCCATCTTCTCATTCGTCGCTCTTGGGCGGCTCGCAGACTATATCAGCGACACCGCACTCGTCATAATCAGGTTCTGCTCGCGCGCTTGCGCCGAGAGGTTCGACTTCGACTACGCGAGCACCGTGTGCGCGCGTGGGAGGAGTTGATGTCTCGAGTAAATTTTGAGAATGGCGAGGCGTGGAGGCTTGCAAAAGGACTCCGGAACCGTGGAGGAGCACCAAACACCCCTATCCAAAGCACCCAAGACCTGGTGTACGAACCCCAAGCTAAAGCAAATGTGTTTGCCGACTACCTAGAGAGGACCATGAGGCCACGAGATGACCCCCAGGACCTAGACTTCACTGGCCGCGTCAAGCGGGAGGTTCGTCAGTACCTTCGACGCCCTCTTGCTGAGGCGGACCGACTACCTGTCATTAGACCCAGTGAGCTCCAGGGCGCACTCCGGCGTCTAAATCCCAAAAAAGCGTCGGGACCTGATGGGTTGACACCTATCATGCTCCGCCATCTTCCATTCAAAGCCGTTCTTTTTCTTACTCGGGTTTTTAATATGTGTCTCGCCCTGGGCCACTTTCCACGGCCGTGGAGGGAGGCTCGGGTGATTTGCATTTTGAAGCCCGGTAAAAATCCGGCTCTCCCCGCCAGTTACCGCTCCATTAGCCTCCTGTCAGTCCTCTCGAAAGTTTTCGAGAGGCTTGTTTTAGTCCGCTTGTCGCCCCTTCTGGGGGACATTCAAGCTATTCCTCCCCATCAGTTTGGTTTTCGTCCTGGGCACTCGACATCACAGCAGTTACTCCGTCTGGTGGAGGCCGCTGCCCTGGGTTTCCAGGAAAGGGCATTCACCGCGGCGGTGTCTCTGGATGTCGAGAAGGCTTCTCTACCACCTGGCATGCAGGCCTCCTACACAAACTAATCACCCTGGGGCTTCCTGCACACATGATACACATCTTACACTCATTTCTAAAACACAGACACTTCACAGTTGTTGTGGCGGGAAAGCTTTCTACCAGACGACCCATCAGAGGAGGCGTCCCAGAAGGCTCTGTCTTATCCCCTACACTATTTAGCGTGTACGTGGCGGATCTCCCCACGGAGCAACACGTCAACATTGCCCAATATGCGGACGACGTGTTATTATACAACACAAACAGAAACGCACGCAGAGCCTTCAACCCAATACAGCGACACCTAAGCCTCATTCATGATTGGTGTAGGCTTTGGCGATTGTCTATCAACCCAGAGAAAAGCCAAGCCATACTCTTCACTAAGCGTCACTTTCCCGCCAACCTCCCCGCCTTTAATTATTCTGGCAGAAGGATAGAGTGGACAAATTCTCTCAAATACTTAGGTGTAAAGCTGGACAAGGGCCTAACTTTTCGGGGTCACATCCAGGAGGTGACTCATCGGGCATGCGGAGCTTCGGCTTCGTTATACCCCATGATGCGCTCAGGAATGCCGACACCCCTTAAGTTGCGCCTTTTTCAGGCTTTAATTCTTCCCATCATGCTTTATGCTTGTGAGATCTGGGGCATGGCCGCAGGATCATATCTGCGTCAAATTCAGCGTGTACAAAATAGATGTCTCAGGGCTATCTATTCTGTTTGCTGGAGGTTTCCCGTGAGATACCTTCATGAAGCCTCATCTCTCCACTATGTGGAAGATGTCATTAGGCGCCGGGCCACAAAATTCTACGCGAGTTTGCCTCAACATCAGAGCGCCCTGGTTAGGTCTCTAGGGAACTACAGAGCAACCGAAAGACGCTACAAGCTATACCGGCTTCCCCGCATGGCGTGCGGGCACACCCGGTAACAATAGAATACTTATTTCAGCCTAAAATCACTACTGTTTGAATTGAATTTAATAGACAATCTAAATTAAACTCTTCCTGAAAATTATCACACCAGCGGTGCTAACATAGCGTTGCACCCGAGTTGGCTACCAAGAGGAGCTACGGCTACCTCCCTTCTTTTCTTCTACATTATCTTAAACCATCAACCTGCAAAACCCCACATTTCCTGTCATTAAGTGGTTAAGTCCGTGTAGGACAGGTACACGAATGACACACATCGTGCTGACCCTCAGTCAGCCGCCAGCTACTTGAATGAATGAATCCACCACCATGCCAGTAAGGTACAATGCCCCGAAATGGCAAAACGTCGAAGGCCACTCCTCTGAGGAGGAGGTTCACCTTCAATGACACCACTGTGCTGTGTAAAATATAAAACTGAAGAAACTTAAGTAGATAAACGACAGGCAATAGGGCAAAATGTGTTGAAAAGCTGTTCTCGGTAGCTAACCAGAGCTACTGTATGAGGGTTTAAAATGTAAATCAGAATTATGTACCACAAGTCTGTAAAACAACAAGTTGTAAAATATATTGTGACTTTATGGGTTCGTAGAATTAAAAGTCAAGTTTGTCGAAATTCGAAATGTTGTTTATTTCCGTAGAAACACACTGTTCAATTCTCACGTAAGAACATTACATCACATATACGGTCTACCAAGGTCAATGACAACAACAAACAGCTGTCGTTACACAACATTTGTTCACAGCTGTTTACTGTTTACTCACGACTCGCGACTCACTCTCGTTTTACAACTGTCCGCTAGCGTATCAGTCTCTCATTCATAAATTCGAGAGGTTTCTGGTACAAATAAGAAAACTTGTCTCTCTCTATCAAGATATCACTAGAACCTTCCAAACGTGAAATCCTATCTCTACCGGCAAGTCCTTTATCTCAGCTATCTTTATTTGCTGGCTCTTTGTGGACACTAGCCGCGCTATCGTTAACTGCTTATGCAAGCCCTATATTACCGTGTAAACACTATCCGCGGTCTGTTATCTATTTGCGCCGACACAATTATGGCCGTTGCCACGACAACATGTAAACATTTGCCTGTAAGCTCCGCCCAATGTAGGGCCACAAGGTCGATGTACCTATATGGTAGCTAATAAACAATCCAATATTGATACGGATTCTGAAACAATTCTACCACATTATCGGTCTGTTTTCAAGGTAAAAGGAGGCGAATTTATAGTTGAAAATGTGTTTAAAAACTTAAGCCAATAAGAAAGCATATTATAAAAATATAACTATTTGTAACAAAAACTTCACTTGTCTTAAGAAAAATGTTGTCGAGCTTTATTATTAGTTGAAGTTCAAATCGATATCACGAACTCTTGTTTCTCTCTCTCTCTCTCTCTCTCTCTCTCTCTCTCTCTCTCTCTCTCTCTCTCTCTCTCTCTCTCTCTCTCTCTCTCTCTCTCTCTCTCTCTCTCTCTCTCTCTCTCTCTCTCTCTCTCTCTCTCTCTCTCTCTCCCCTTCTCTCTTTGACTGACCACACGGACAAGAGTTCCAATTGACATCATTTTTCTTAAGATAAGTGCAGTTTTCTCTTACAAATTGTTACAGTTTTATAATGCTTATTGCTTCACTGTCACTAGCTTCATTTTCTTCGTAATAAAGCACATTGTGACTTTGTAGGATCGTGAAATTAAAAGTACAGGCTACAAACACTGAAAGTTGCTCTTTATTTCTGTAGAAACACTTTGGTCAACCCTTACAGTAGCAGAATTACGTCACATACACAATACAACTTGCAAGGTCATCGGCCACAGACAAAGTTCACAAAGTTCACTCGCACACACGAGTTCAGTTAACAACAGCCCCCTTGACGAGCTGCGGTTCCCTTTTTATAGATTACTCACTATCCGGAATGTTGTCAGTCAAGACGGTGCTAGGAGAAAGATGAACTCTCTAACGCTTGTTTCACGTAAGCTTGCCCCGTATCTCTTAACGGTCACGTGACCTTATCACCTCTCATTGGCTGCTATTGTACCATAGACTTGTGCGGTAAAATTGGTTAGTTATTTAACATGGTGATATATCTTTACATGTTGGAAGAGCATTGTCAAATTTATATTTTCGTAACTGTTTTAATTAAATATATTAGGCAACAGAGTTGATTTATCTGAAATGCATGTTAATTCTTAAACGAAGTAAAGAGGAGGTTCCTTTGCTCTCAAGCACATGACACGATAGCACGTGATTCAGCGGTACTGATGACATATTTGTTTATATGACTTGTATCACTGACCTTGTTTTGAACTGGATTAGTCATATATCGCCATTCGAAGATGTTTTGTGCCGAGTGCCAGAGCTAAATTATTTTATTGATGGTTTATTGCGCGTGTACTTATTATATGTATAATGGCAGAGTCTACCGCCAGTTTTTCGTTGAAGCATCGCAAGGGAAAACCTGTACAAAGCGGAGAAAAAAGAATTGTGGTGCATGTATTTAATGCACTCACAGAGAAGAATCCGTCTTTGTCAGTGAGAGAAGTTGATCAGCTGTGCTCTGAAGTTACGGGTGTGAGTGTTAGATCCGTAGGAACATCGCGACGTGAAATTGAGAAAACAGGAAAACTTACCACTCCAGGCAAAAGCTGGAATAAACAAAAGCGCGTGCGTCGTCATGTGCTTAGCTTTTTGTTCATAGGCTTTTAAGACTGAAAGACAAGCATTTTTGCAAGGTATGTGTGCTGGTTTAAGAAATCCCAGTAGAAAAGGCCAAAGGCCTTCCATTATAAACTTGTTCCAGTTTCATTGCTTATTCATTCAGTTTCAACTTGCTCAGTTTCATTATAAACTTGTACTTTTGCATGCCTTCATATCCTTATTTGTATCATTTTATCAATATTCATGGCAATTATTATGACTTGCGGGTTTAAATGTGACGGTGAGGCACCGCATATGGCCTATGGCGCGAAAGCATTAGCCAATGAGGGTGAGGGGGGAGATAGCTGCATGCGGAGTGATACATCTCAGCGGGGCAAGGTTATATGAAACAGAGATTAGAAATCCATCTCCTTCCCCCACCGCTTCGGCGAGCTTTTATCTTCGCACTGCACTGCCCTTCTTTTTGAACTCGTCCCTGGCGCCGCCAGGCCTCAACATTGCTTTCGCGACAATATGCTGAAATTGATTAACGCTACAGAAATTCTACTTGGCGAGGTTGCCGTAGAAGCATCTTTTTGCTGTTCCATGTCAAGGGTAGCATTTGTGGCAGATATTCTTATACTTGTATGGCATCGATATCGAGCGACACTTAAGAAAATTCCCTCCATACTTTGTGGTCAATCTGCAATTCTTATTTTATTTTAAAATCACAAAATATTATTTTTAATTTATTATTTAAAGTCGCTTCAACATAATATCACGATTAAGCAATGAGACATATATACGTACAAATATGAAGCTATTAACAATGAAGCAAACAAATATATACAAATATGACAATTTGCCACTTGAAACTTCATTTGTCTTATAAGAAGTTATGACACTTTCCTTATAAGTAAAGTTTTAAGTTACAAATTGTCATATTTGTTCATAAAATGAGAAATACATTGAAAATACAGAATAAATAAAGATACACAGATACATTTTCTTCAATTAGTAAGGTACATGAAGCTTGCTTTGAATTTAAACATTAACTTGAAGGAAATAATTATTTCTTTCACACTAGCCGTGTGTAGACTAAGGTTTGGATGAGAGAGCCAGTCTTAAAAATGCAATGTCATAGCCGGAATTTGATCCACGGATCTCCCGCTCTCCGTGCGGTTGCTCTAAACCACTAAGCTACTATGGCCAACATGACAACATGACATCCAGGACCTCCACTCAGAGCTCCTTAATTTCAACCAACGACTGGGCAAACTGGAGGAATCCGCCACCGCCGCTGCCCAACAACAGGAGACCAACCACGCCGCCCTCATCGACACACTGACCACTACACACGGACTACTGACTGACCGACTCACTCCACTGGACCAACTCTCCGGCGCACTTAACCAACTACGCGATACGACGAAGGCCATCAGCTCCCAGCGCCAACAAACTAAGCAACTAGCCACTGAGCAAAGAGAGACTCTCGCCTCAATACAGCGAAAGATGCACCGAGTGGAGACACACCTCACGGACACACTACCCTCCCAACTGACGGAATCTCCTAACATCACCAATAGACTAGACCAGCTCCTCTTTAAAATAGCAGAAATGGACAGCAGCCTCTACGCAGGACTTCACGATCTCAGGACTGCAGAGCAAATAATCGCCGACCGCGACGCTCAGAACGCCCAGAGGATGAAGGCTTATTCCCCCAACCTCTGGAGACCTCCACGATCACAACCGCACACCTGATGGCCTCAACAACTACCCTCCCGGCAGTAAGCACCGGAGATTATGCTCTCCCATGAAATAGCGTTATTAAAACTCAATAAAGACTACTACTTCCCCCTTAACTACCTTCCTCCACTATACCTTCACTCTCCACGCGCCTCGTTCAGGGCCTTTTGGCCATGTTCGACGCCTGGCAACCATTCCTTACCCGCTCGCCGTTATAGACGGCCAGCACTTTATCTTCACCTTCACTAACGGGAGTGCTTCTAGCGGGATCCCAACAAACTACTCCAATGCCTTCCCTACTCTCACCTTTCATCTATAGTAGTTAGAAAAAAAAAGGACAACATGACATTAAACTCTCCAACTGACTCGTGTAGACACTAGGGGCTCTTATAATCAGGGCTAGAAAGTTCGTACCGCTCTCCGTTTCCTATACAGGTTACCACCGGCCTTCTCCCGACATCCAAAGTCATAGATAAGAGCGCACGGAGGTGAGACATTGATACCGGATGCCCAGAGAAAACAAATGAATTATGAGACATTCGTAAATGTACATCTATTTAAAAAATTATGTACAACATACAAATTCTTCTATAGTACATACGGGTTTGTCTCTGGCTGATCTCATTATTTAAATTGACACATTGTAGCAACACCCAAGCAATTATAATGCGGATTGTAACATTTCCTGATCAAATGTAAAATAATATCCAAATAATAAAATTAATTTCTTAAATATCTGTAGACTCTTACTAGACAGATTGCCAAAGCAAGATATTCTACATATTTATTCATCTGCGGCCGTATTACTAAAAACAATAATGTACCAGTGAAGACTTTCAAATGAACAACTCATTCTATGTCCCGTCAAACAATATTTAGTTGATTGATAATCTGTTGCAAATTCGTTACTGATTTCAGCTAATTTAGTTTCTCGATCTGGCTTCTGTTTTTTGCATGTTAGCTAAAGTATCTCACTCTAATGTGAACGTAAATAATGAAGTAAATAAGGACATGAATAAGTACACTTCTAGAAAACATGCAATGGTTGTACAGCAAATTTAGTTGCTCATTTTGAAGCACAAAAAAGATGTTACTCGAATGTCTTTCTTCCTACCAACGTGCTTCCTAGCTCTCTGTTTTGTAGTAATGAGTTGTATTCTACGATGAACCTTGCCCTTGCTAGTAGCGCTGTGTGGTATAGTCATGCCTGACCGCTCTTACACTGCTCAAGGAAATCGGTACGAACTTCCTAGCTCTCTGTTTTGTAGTAATGAGTTGTATTCTACGATGAACCTTGGCCTTGCTAGTAGCGCTGTGTGGTATAGCCATGCCTGACCGCTCTTACACTGCTCAAGGAAATCGGTACGAACTTCCTAGCTCTCTGTTTTGTAGTAATGAGTTGCATTCTACGATGAACCTTGCCCTTGCTAGTAGCGCTGTGTGGTATATCCATGCCTGACCGCTCTTACACTGCTCAAGGAAATCGGTACGAACTTCCTAGCTCTCTGTTTTGTAGTAATGAGTTGTATTCTACGATGAACCTTGCCCTTGCTAGTAGCGCTGCGTGGTATATCCATGCCTGACCGCTCTTACACTGCTCAAGGAAATCGGTACGAACTTCCTAGCTCTTTGTTTTGTAGTAATGAGTTTTATTCTACGATGAACCTTGCACTTGCTAGTAGCGCTACGTGGTATAGCCATGCCTGGCCGCTCTTACACTGCTCAAGGAAATCGGTACGAACTTTCTATCTCTCTGTTTTGTAGTAATGAGTTGTATTCTACGATGAACCTTGCACTTGCTAGTAGCGCTACGTGGTATAGCCATGCCTGGCCGCTCTTACACTGCTCAAGGAAATCGGTACCAACTTCCTAGCTCTCTGTTTTGTAGTAATGAGTTGCATTCTACGATGAACCTTGCACTTGCTAGTAGCGCTACGTGGTATAGCCATGCCTGGCCGCTCTTACACTGCTCAAGGAAATCGGTACGAACTTTCTATCTCTCTGTTTTGTAGTAATGAGTTGTATTCTACGATGAACCTTGCACTTGCTAGTAGCGCTACGTGGTATAGCCATGCCTGGCCGCTCTTACACTGCTCAAGGAAATCGGTACCAACTTCCTAGCTCTCTGTTTTGTAGTAATGAGTTGTATTCTACGATGAACCTTGCCCTTGCTAGTAGCGCTACGTGGTACAACCATGCCTGGCCGCTCTTACACTGCTCAAGGAAATCGGTACGAACTTTCTATCTCTCTGTTTTGTAGTAATGAGTTGTATTCTACGATGAACCTTGCACTTGCTAGTAGCGCTACGTGGTATAGCCATGCCTGGCCGCTCTTACACTGCTCAAGGAAATCGGTACCAACTTCCTAGCTCTCTGTTTTGTAGTAATAAGTTGTATTCTACGATGAACCTTGCACTTGCTAGTAGCGCTACGTGGTATAACCATGCCTGGCCGCTCTTACACTGCTCAAGGAAATCGGTACGAACTTCCTAGCTCTCTGTTTTGTAGTAATGAGTTGTATTCTACGATGAACCTTGCCCTTGCTAGTAACTCTACGTGGTACAACCATGCCTGGCCGCTCTTACACTGCTCAAGGATATCGGTACGAACTTCCTAGCTCTCTGTTTTGTAGTAATGAGTTGTATTCTACGATGAACCTTGCCCTTGCTAGTAGCGCTGTGTGGTATAGTCATGCCTGACCGCTCTTACACTGCTCAAGGAAATCGGTACGAACTTCCTAGCTCTCTGTTTTGTAGTAATGAGTTGTATTCTACGATGAACCTTGCACTTGCTAGTAGCGCTACGTGGTATAGTCATGCCTGACCGCTCTTACACTGCTCAAGGAAATCGGTACGAACTTCCTAGCTCTCTGTTTTGTAGTAATGAGTTGTATTCTACGATGAACCATGCCCTTGCTAGTAGCGCTGTGTGGTATAGCCATGCCTGGCCGCTCTTACACTGCTCAAGGAAATCGGTACGAACTTCCTAGCTCTCTGTTTTGTAGTAATGAGTTGTATTCTACGATGAACCTTGCCCTTGCTGGTAGCGCTGTGTTGTATAGCCATGTCTGGCGGCTCTTACACTGCTCAAGGAAATCGGTACGAACTTCCTAGCTCTCTGTTTTGTAGTAATGAGTTGTATTCTACGATGAACCTTGCCCTTGCTGGTAGCGCTGTGTTGTATAGCCATGTCTGGCCGCTCTTACACTGCTCAAGGAAATCGGTACGAACTTCCTAACTCTCTGTTTTGTAGTAATGAGTTGTATTCTACGATGAACCTTGCCCTTGCTAGTAGCGCTGCGTGGTATAGCCATGCCTGGCCGCTCTTACACTGCTCAAGGAAATCGGTACGAACTTCCTAGCTTTCTGTTTTGTAGTAATGAGTTGCATTCTACGATGAACCATGCCCTTGCTAGTAGCGCTGTGTGGTATAGCCATGCCTGGCCGCTCTTACACTGCTCAAGGAAATCGGTACGAACTTCCTAGCTCTCTGTTTTGTAGTAATGAGTTGTATTCTACGATGAACCATGCCCTTGCTAGTAGCGCTGTGTGGTAAAGCCATGCCTGGCCGCTCTTACACTGCTCAAGGAAATCGGTACGAACTTCCTAGCTCTCTGTTTTGTAGTAATGAGTTGTATTCTACGATGAACCTTGCCCTTGCTGGTAGCGCTACGTGGTACAACCATGCCTGGCCGCTCTTACACTGCTCAAGGATATCGGTACGAACTTCCTAGCTCTCTGTTTTGTAGTTATGAGTTGTATTCTACGATGAACCATGCCCTTGCTAGTAGCGCTGCGTGGTATAGCCATGCCTGGCCGCTCTTACACTGCTCAAGGAAATCGGTACGAACTTCCTAGCTCTCTGTTTTGTAGTAATGAGTTGTATTCTACGATGAACCTTTCCCTTGCTAGTAGCGCTGCGTGGTATAGCCATGCCTGACCGCTCTTACACTGCTCAAGGAAATCGGTACGAACTTCCTAGCTCTCTGTTTTGTAGTAATGAGTTGTATTCTACGATGAACCTTGCCCTTGCTAGTAGCGCTGTGTGGTATAGCCATGCCAGGCCGCTCTTACACTGCTCAAGGAAATCGGTACGAACCTCCTAGCTCTTTGTTTTGTAGTAATGAGTTGTATTCTACGATGAACCATGCCCTTGCTAGTAGCGCTGCGTGGTATAGCCATGCCTGGCCGCTCTTACACTGCTCAAGGAAATCGGTACGAACTTCCTAGCTCTCTGTTTTGTAGTAATGAGTTGTATTCTACGATGAACCTTGCCCTTGCTGGTAGCGCTGTGTTGTATAGCCATGTCTGGCCGCTCTTACACTGCTCAAGGAAATCGGTACGAACTTCCTAGCTCTCTGTTTTGTAGTAATGAGTTGTATTCTACGATGAACCTTGCCCTTGCTGGTAGCGCTGTGTTGTATAGCCATGTCTGGCCGCTCTTACACTGCTCAAGGAAATCGGTACGAACTTCCTAACTCTCTGTTTTGTAGTAATGAGTTGTATTCTACGATGAACCTTGCCCTTGCTAGTAGCGCTGCGTGGTATAGCCATGTTTGGCCGCTCTTACATTGCTCAAGGAAATCGGTACGAACTTCCTAACTCTCTGTTTTGTAGTAATGAGTTGTATTCTACGATGAACCTTGCCCTTGCTAGTAGCGCTGCGTGGTATAGCCATGCTTGGCCGCTCTTACACTGCTCAAGGAAATCGGTACGAACTTCCTAGCTGTTTTGTAGTAATGAGTTGTATTCTACGATGAACCTTGCCCTTGCTAGTAGCGCTGCGAGGTATAGCCATGCTTGGCCGCTCTTACACTGCTCAAGGAAATCGGTACGAACTTCCTAGCTGTTTTGTAGTAATGAGTTGTATTCTACGATGAACCTTGCCCTTGCTAGTAGCGCTGCGTGGTATAGCCATGCTTGGCCGCTCTTACGCTGCTCAAGGAAATCGGTACGAACTTCCTAGCTCTCTGTTTTGTAGTAATGAGTTGTATTCTACGATGAACCTTGCCCTTGCTAGTAGCGCTGTGTGGTATAGCCATGCCTGGCCGCTTTTACACTGCTCAAGGAAATCGGTACGAACTTCCTAGCTCTCTGTTTTGTAGTAATGAGTTGTATTCTACGATGAACCTTGCCCTTGCTAGTAGCGCTGTGTGGTATAGCCATGACTGGCCGCTCTTACACTGCTCAAGGAAATCGGTACGAACTTCCTAGCTCTCTGTTTTGTAGTAATGAGTTGTATTCTACGATGAACCTTACCCTTGCTAGTAGCGCTGTGTGGTATAGCCATGCTTGGCCGCTCTTACACTGCTCAAGGAAATCGGGACGAACTTCCTAGCTCTCTGTTTTGTAGTAATGAGTTGTATTCTTCGATGAACCTTGCCATTGCTAGTAGCGCTGTGTGGTATAGCCATGCCTGGCCGCTCTTACACTGCTCAAGGGAATCGGTACCAACTTCCTAGCTCTCTGTTTTGTAGTAATGAGTTGTATTCTACGATGAACCTTGCCCTTGCTAGTAGCGCTGCGTGGTATAGCCATGCTTGGCCGCTCTTACACTGCTCAAGGAAATCGGTACGAACTTCCTAGCTGTTTTGTAGTAATGAGTTGTATTCTACGATGAACCTTGCCCTTGCTAGTAGCGCTGCGTGGTATAGCCATGCTTGGCTGCTCTTACACTGCTCAAGGAAATCGCTACGAACTTCCTAGCTCTCTGTTTTGTAGTAATGAGTTGTATTCTTCGAAGAACCTTACCCTTGCTAGTAGCGCTGTGTGGTATAGCCATGACTGGCCGCCCTTACACTGCTCAAGGAAATCGGTACGAACTTTCTAGCTCTCTGTTTTGTAGTAATGAGTTGTATTCTACGATGAACCTTGCCCTTGCTAGTAGCGCTGTGTGGTATAGCCATGACTGGCCGCTCTTACACTGCTCAAGGAAATCCGTACGAACTTCCTAGCTCTCTGTTTTGTAGTAATGAGTTGTATTCTACGATGAACCTTGCCCTTGCTAGTAGCGCTGTGTGGTATAGCCATGACTGGCCGCTCTTACACTGCTCAAGGAAATCGGTACGAACTTCCTAGCTCTCTGTTTTGTAGTAATGAGTTGTATTCTACGATGAACCTTACCCTTGCTAGTAGCGCTGTGTGGTATAGCCATGCTTGGCCGCTCTTACACTGCTCAAGGAAATCGGGACGAACTTCCTAGCTCTCTGTTTTGTAGTAATGAGTTGTATTCTTCGATGAACCTTGCCATTTCTAGTAGCGCTGTGTGGTATAGCCATGCTTGGCCGCTCATACACTGCTCAAGGAAATCGGTACGAACTTCCTAACTCTCTGTTTTGTAGTAATGAGTTGTATTCTACGATGAACCTTGCCCTTGCTAGTAGCGCTGCGTGGTATAGCCATGCTTGGCCGCTCTTACACTGCTCAAGGAAATCGGTACGAACTTCCTAGCTGTTTTGTAGTAATGAGTTGTATTCTACGATGAACCTTGCCCTTGCTAGTAGCGCTGCGTGGTATAGCCATGCTTGGCCGCTCTTACACTGCTCAAGGAAATCGCTACGAACTTCCTAGCTCTCTGTTTTGTAGTAATGAGTTGTATTCTTCGAAGAACCTTACCCTTGCTAGTAGCGCTGTGTGGTATAGCCATGACTGGCCGCCCTTACACTGCTCAAGGAAATCGGTACGAACTTTCTAGCTCTCTGTTTTGTAGTAATGAGTTGTATTCTACGATGAACCTTGCCCTTGCTAGTAGCGCTGTGTGGTATAGCCATGACTGGCCGCTCTTACACTGCTCAAGGAAATCCGTACGAACTTCCTAGCTCTCTGTTTTTAGTAATGAGTTGTATTCTACGATGAACCTTGCCCTTGCTAGTAGCGCTGTGTGGTATAGCCATGACTGGCCGCTCTTACACTGCTCAAGGAAATCGGTACGAACTTCCTAGCTCTCTGTTTTGTAGTAATGAGTTGTATTCTACGATGAACCTTGCACTTGCTAGTAGCGCTGTGTGGTATAGCCATGCTTGGCCGCTCTTACACTGCTCAAGGAAATCGGTACGAACTTCCTAACTCTCTGTTTTGTAGTAATGAGTTGTATTCTACGATGAACCTTGCCCTTGCTAGTAGCGCTGCGTGGTATAGCCATGCTTGGCCGCTCTTACATTGCTCAAGGAAATCGGTACGAACTTCCTAGCTCTCTGTTTTGTAGTAATGAGTTGTATTCTACGATGAACCTTACCCTTGCTAGTAGCGCTGTGTGGTATAGCCATGCTTGGCCGTTCTTACACTGCTCAAGGAAATCGGGACGAACTTCCTAGCTCTCTGTTGTGTAGTAATGAGTTGTATTCTTCGATGAACCTTGCCATTGCTAGTAGCGCTGTGTGGTATAGCCATGCTTGGCCGCTCTTACACTGCTCAAGGAAATCGGTACGAACTTCCTAGCTCTCTGTTTTGTAGTAATGAGTTGTATTCTTCGATGAACCTTGCCCTTGCTAGTAGCGCTGTGTGGTATAGCTATGTCTGGCGGCTCTTACATTGCTCAAGGAAATCGGTACGAACTTCCTAGCTCTCTGTTTTGTAGTAATGAGTTGCATTCTACGATGAACCTTGCCCTTGCTAGTAGCGCTGTGTGGTATAGCCATGCTTGGCCGATCTTACACTGCTCAAGGAAATCGGTACGAACTTTCTAGCTCTCTGTTTTGTAGTAATGAGTTGCATTCTACGATGAACCTTGCCCTTGCTAGTAGCGCTGTGTGGTATAGCCATGCTTGGCCGCTCTTACACTGCTCAAGGAAATCGGTACGAACTTCCTAGCTTTCTGTTTTGTAGTAATGAGTTGCATTCTACGATGAACCTTGCCCTTGCTAGTAGCTCTACGTGGTACAACCATGCCTGGCCGCTCTTACACTGCTCAAGGAAATCTTTACAAACTTCCTAGCTCTCTGTTTTGTAGTAATGAGTTGTATTCTTCGATGAACCTTGCCATTGCTAGTAGCGCTGTGTGGTATAGCCATGCTTGGCCGCTCTTACACTGCTCAAGGAAATCTTTACAAACTTCCTAGCTCTCTGTTTTGTAGTAATGAGTTGTATTCTTCGATGAACCTTGCCATTGCTAGTAGCGCTGTGTGGTATAGCCATGCTTGGCCGCTCTTACACTGCTCAAGGAAATCTTTACAAACTTCCTAGCTCTCTGTTTTGTAGTAATGAGTTGCATTCTACGATGAACCATGCCCTTGCTAGTAGCGCTGTGTGGTATAGCCATGCTTGGCCGCTCTTACACTGCTCAAGGAAATCTTTACAAACTTCCTAGCTCTCTGTTTTGTAGTAATGAGTTGTATTCTTCGATGAACCTTGCCATTGCTAGTAGCGCTGTGTGGTATAGCCATGCTTGGCCGCTCTTACACTGCTCAAGGAAATCTGTAACAACTTCCTAGCTCTCTGTTTTGTAGTAATGAGTTGTATTCTACGATGAACCTTGCCCTTGCTAGTAGCGCTGTGTGGTATAGCCATGCTTGGCCGCTCTTACACTACTCAAGGAAATCTGTAACAACTTCCTAGCTCTCTGTTTTGTAGTAATGAGTTGTATTCTACGATGAACCTTGCCCTTGCTAGTAGCGCTGTGTGGTATAGCCATGCTTGGCCGCTCTTACACTACTCAAGGAAATCTGTACAAACTTCCTAGCTTTCTGTTTTGTAGTAATGAGTTGCATTCTACGATGAACCTTGCCCTTGCTAGTAGCGCTACGTGGTATAGCCATGCCTGGCCGCTCTTACACTGCTCAAGGATATCGGTACGAACTTTCTATCTCTCTGTTTTGTAGTAATGAGTTGTATTCTACGATGAACCTTGCCCTTGCTAGTAGCGCTGTGTGGTATAGTCATGCCTGACCGCTCTTACACTGCTCAAGGAAATCGGTACGAACTTCCTAGCTCTCTGTTTTGTAGTAATGAGTTGTATTCTACGATGAACCTTGCACTTGCTAGTAGCGCTACGTGGTATAGTCATGCCTGACCGCTCTTACACTGCTCAAGGAAATCGGTACGAACTTCCTAGCTCTCTGTTTTGTAGTAATGAGTTGTATTCTACGATGAACCATGCCCTTGCTAGTAGCGCTGTGTGGTATAGCCATGCCTGGCCGCTCTTACACTGCTCAAGGAAATCGGTACGAACTTCCTAGCTCTCTGTTTTGTAGTAATGAGTTGTATTCTACGATGAACCTTGCCCTTGCTGGTAGCGCTGTGTTGTATAGCCATGTCTGGCGGCTCTTACACTGCTCAAGGAAATCGGTACGAACTTCCTAGCTCTCTGTTTTGTAGTAATGAGTTGTATTCTACGATGAACCTTGCCCTTGCTGGTAGCGCTGTGTTGTATAGCCATGTCTGGCCGCTCTTACACTGCTCAAGGAAATCGGTACGAACTTCCTAACTCTCTGTTTTGTAGTAATGAGTTGTATTCTACGATGAACCTTGCCCTTGCTAGTAGCGCTGCGTGGTATAGCCATGCCTGGCCGCTCTTACACTGCTCAAGGAAATCGGTACGAACTTCCTAGCTTTCTGTTTTGTAGTAATGAGTTGCATTCTACGATGAACCATGCCCTTGCTAGTAGCGCTGTGTGGTATAGCCATGCCTGGCCGCTCTTACACTGCTCAAGGAAATCGGTACGAACTTCCTAGCTCTCTGTTTTGTAGTAATGAGTTGTATTCTACGATGAACCATGCCCTTGCTAGTAGCGCTGTGTGGTAAAGCCATGCCTGGCCGCTCTTACACTGCTCAAGGAAATCGGTACGAACTTCCTAGCTCTCTGTTTTGTAGTAATGAGTTGTATTCTACGATGAACCTTGCCCTTGCTGGTAGCGCTACGTGGTACAACCATGCCTGGCCGCTCTTACACTGCTCAAGGATATCGGTACGAACTTCCTAGCTCTCTGTTTTGTAGTTATGAGTTGTATTCTACGATGAACCATGCCCTTGCTAGTAGCGCTGCGTGGTATAGCCATGCCTGGCCGCTCTTACACTGCTCAAGGAAATCGGTACGAACTTCCTAGCTCTCTGTTTTGTAGTAATGAGTTGTATTCTACGATGAACCTTTCCCTTGCTAGTAGCGCTGCGTGGTATAGCCATGCCTGACCGCTCTTACACTGCTCAAGGAAATCGGTACGAACTTCCTAGCTCTCTGTTTTGTAGTAATGAGTTGTATTCTACGATGAACCTTGCCCTTGCTAGTAGCGCTGTGTGGTATAGCCATGCCAGGCCGCTCTTACACTGCTCAAGGAAATCGGTACGAACCTCCTAGCTCTTTGTTTTGTAGTAATGAGTTGTATTCTACGATGAACCATGCCCTTGCTAGTAGCGCTGCGTGGTATAGCCATGCCTGGCCGCTCTTACACTGCTCAAGGAAATCGGTACGAACTTCCTAGCTCTCTGTTTTGTAGTAATGAGTTGTATTCTACGATGAACCTTGCCCTTGCTGGTAGCGCTGTGTTGTATAGCCATGTCTGGCCGCTCTTACACTGCTCAAGGAAATCGGTACGAACTTCCTAGCTCTCTGTTTTGTAGTAATGAGTTGTATTCTACGATGAACCTTGCCCTTGCTGGTAGCGCTGTGTTGTATAGCCATGTCTGGCCGCTCTTACACTGCTCAAGGAAATCGGTACGAACTTCCTAACTCTCTGTTTTGTAGTAATGAGTTGTATTCTACGATGAACCTTGCCCTTGCTAGTAGCGCTGCGTGGTATAGCCATGTTTGGCCGCTCTTACATTGCTCAAGGAAATCGGTACGAACTTCCTAACTCTCTGTTTTGTAGTAATGAGTTGTATTCTACGATGAACCTTGCCCTTGCTAGTAGCGCTGCGTGGTATAGCCATGCTTGGCCGCTCTTACACTGCTCAAGGAAATCGGTACGAACTTCCTAGCTGTTTTGTAGTAATGAGTTGTATTCTACGATGAACCTTGCCCTTGCTAGTAGCGCTGCGAGGTATAGCCATGCTTGGCCGCTCTTACACTGCTCAAGGAAATCGGTACGAACTTCCTAGCTGTTTTGTAGTAATGAGTTGTATTCTACGATGAACCTTGCCCTTGCTAGTAGCGCTGCGTGGTATAGCCATGCTTGGCCGCTCTTACGCTGCTCAAGGAAATCGGTACGAACTTCCTAGCTCTCTGTTTTGTAGTAATGAGTTGTATTCTACGATGAACCTTGCCCTTGCTAGTAGCGCTGTGTGGTATAGCCATGCCTGGCCGCTTTTACACTGCTCAAGGAAATCGGTACGAACTTCCTAGCTCTCTGTTTTGTAGTAATGAGTTGTATTCTACGATGAACCTTGCCCTTGCTAGTAGCGCTGTGTGGTATAGCCATGACTGGCCGCTCTTACACTGCTCAAGGAAATCGGTACGAACTTCCTAGCTCTCTGTTTTGTAGTAATGAGTTGTATTCTACGATGAACCTTACCCTTGCTAGTAGCGCTGTGTGGTATAGCCATGCTTGGCCGCTCTTACACTGCTCAAGGAAATCGGGACGAACTTCCTAGCTCTCTGTTTTGTAGTAATGAGTTGTATTCTTCGATGAACCTTGCCATTGCTAGTAGCGCTGTGTGGTATAGCCATGCCTGGCCGCTCTTACACTGCTCAAGGGAATCGGTACCAACTTCCTAGCTCTCTGTTTTGTAGTAATGAGTTGTATTCTACGATGAACCTTGCCCTTGCTAGTAGCGCTGCGTGGTATAGCCATGCTTGGCCGCTCTTACACTGCTCAAGGAAATCGGTACGAACTTCCTAGCTGTTTTGTAGTAATGAGTTGTATTCTACGATGAACCTTGCCCTTGCTAGTAGCGCTGCGTGGTATAGCCATGCTTGGCTGCTCTTACACTGCTCAAGGAAATCGCTACGAACTTCCTAGCTCTCTGTTTTGTAGTAATGAGTTGTATTCTTCGAAGAACCTTACCCTTGCTAGTAGCGCTGTGTGGTATAGCCATGACTGGCCGCCCTTACACTGCTCAAGGAAATCGGTACGAACTTTCTAGCTCTCTGTTTTGTAGTAATGAGTTGTATTCTACGATGAACCTTGCCCTTGCTAGTAGCGCTGTGTGGTATAGCCATGACTGGCCGCTCTTACACTGCTCAAGGAAATCCGTACGAACTTCCTAGCTCTCTGTTTTGTAGTAATGAGTTGTATTCTACGATGAACCTTGCCCTTGCTAGTAGCGCTGTGTGGTATAGCCATGACTGGCCGCTCTTACACTGCTCAAGGAAATCGGTACGAACTTCCTAGCTCTCTGTTTTGTAGTAATGAGTTGTATTCTACGATGAACCTTACCCTTGCTAGTAGCGCTGTGTGGTATAGCCATGCTTGGCCGCTCTTACACTGCTCAAGGAAATCGGGACGAACTTCCTAGCTCTCTGTTTTGTAGTAATGAGTTGTATTCTTCGATGAACCTTGCCATTTCTAGTAGCGCTGTGTGGTATAGCCATGCTTGGCCGCTCATACACTGCTCAAGGAAATCGGTACGAACTTCCTAACTCTCTGTTTTGTAGTAATGAGTTGTATTCTACGATGAACCTTGCCCTTGCTAGTAGCGCTGCGTGGTATAGCCATGCTTGGCCGCTCTTACACTGCTCAAGGAAATCGGTACGAACTTCCTAGCTGTTTTGTAGTAATGAGTTGTATTCTACGATGAACCTTGCCCTTGCTAGTAGCGCTGCGTGGTATAGCCATGCTTGGCCGCTCTTACACTGCTCAAGGAAATCGCTACGAACTTCCTAGCTCTCTGTTTTGTAGTAATGAGTTGTATTCTTCGAAGAACCTTACCCTTGCTAGTAGCGCTGTGTGGTATAGCCATGACTGGCCGCCCTTACACTGCTCAAGGAAATCGGTACGAACTTTCTAGCTCTCTGTTTTGTAGTAATGAGTTGTATTCTACGATGAACCTTGCCCTTGCTAGTAGCGCTGTGTGGTATAGCCATGACTGGCCGCTCTTACACTGCTCAAGGAAATCCGTACGAACTTCCTAGCTCTCTGTTTTTAGTAATGAGTTGTATTCTACGATGAACCTTGCCCTTGCTAGTAGCGCTGTGTGGTATAGCCATGACTGGCCGCTCTTACACTGCTCAAGGAAATCGGTACGAACTTCCTAGCTCTCTGTTTTGTAGTAATGAGTTGTATTCTACGATGAACCTTGCACTTGCTAGTAGCGCTGTGTGGTATAGCCATGCTTGGCCGCTCTTACACTGCTCAAGGAAATCGGTACGAACTTCCTAACTCTCTGTTTTGTAGTAATGAGTTGTATTCTACGATGAACCTTGCCCTTGCTAGTAGCGCTGCGTGGTATAGCCATGCTTGGCCGCTCTTACATTGCTCAAGGAAATCGGTACGAACTTCCTAGCTCTCTGTTTTGTAGTAATGAGTTGTATTCTACGATGAACCTTACCCTTGCTAGTAGCGCTGTGTGGTATAGCCATGCTTGGCCGTTCTTACACTGCTCAAGGAAATCGGGACGAACTTCCTAGCTCTCTGTTGTGTAGTAATGAGTTGTATTCTTCGATGAACCTTGCCATTGCTAGTAGCGCTGTGTGGTATAGCCATGCTTGGCCGCTCTTACACTGCTCAAGGAAATCGGTACGAACTTCCTAGCTCTCTGTTTTGTAGTAATGAGTTGTATTCTTCGATGAACCTTGCCCTTGCTAGTAGCGCTGTGTGGTATAGCTATGTCTGGCGGCTCTTACATTGCTCAAGGAAATCGGTACGAACTTCCTAGCTCTCTGTTTTGTAGTAATGAGTTGCATTCTACGATGAACCTTGCCCTTGCTAGTAGCGCTGTGTGGTATAGCCATGCTTGGCCGCTCTTACACTGCTCAAGGAAATCGGTACGAACTTTCTAGCTCTCTGTTTTGTAGTAATGAGTTGCATTCTACGATGAACCTTGCCCTTGCTAGTAGCGCTGTGTGGTATAGCCATGCTTGGCCGCTCTTACACTGCTCAAGGAAATCGGTACGAACTTCCTAGCTTTCTGTTTTGTAGTAATGAGTTGCATTCTACGATGAACCTTGCCCTTGCTAGTAGCTCTACGTGGTACAACCATGCCTGGCCGCTCTTACACTGCTCAAGGAAATCTTTACAAACTTCCTAGCTCTCTGTTTTGTAGTAATGAGTTGTATTCTTCGATGAACCTTGCCATTGCTAGTAGCGCTGTGTGGTATAGCCATGCTTGGCCGCTCTTACACTGCTCAAGGAAATCTTTACAAACTTCCTAGCTCTCTGTTTTGTAGTAATGAGTTGTATTCTTCGATGAACCTTGCCATTGCTAGTAGCGCTGTGTGGTATAGCCATGCTTGGCCGCTCTTACACTGCTCAAGGAAATCTTTACAAACTTCCTAGCTCTCTGTTTTGTAGTAATGAGTTGCATTCTACGATGAACCATGCCCTTGCTAGTAGCGCTGTGTGGTATAGCCATGCTTGGCCGCTCTTACACTGCTCAAGGAAATCTTTACAAACTTCCTAGCTCTCTGTTTTGTAGTAATGAGTTGTATTCTTCGATGAACCTTGCCATTGCTAGTAGCGCTGTGTGGTATAGCCATGCTTGGCCGCTCTTACACTGCTCAAGGAAATCTGTAACAACTTCCTAGCTCTCTGTTTTGTAGTAATGAGTTGTATTCTACGATGAACCTTGCCCTTGCTAGTAGCGCTGTGTGGTATAGCCATGCTTGGCCGCTCTTACACTACTCAAGGAAATCTGTAACAACTTCCTAGCTCTCTGTTTTGTAGTAATGAGTTGTATTCTACGATGAACCTTGCCCTTGCTAGTAGCGCTGTGTGGTATAGCCATGCTTGGCCGCTCTTACACTACTCAAGGAAATCTGTACAAACTTCCTAGCTTTCTGTTTTGTAGTAATGAGTTGCATTCTACGATGAACCTTGCCCTTGCTAGTAGCGCTACGTGGTATAGCCATGCCTGGCCGCTCTTACACTGCTCAAGGATATCGGTACGAACTTTCTATCTCTCTGTTTTGTAGTAATGAGTTGTATTCTACGATGAACCTTGCTCTTGCTAGTAGCGCTGTGTGGTATAGCCATGCCAGGCCGCTCTTACACTGCTCAAGGAAATCGGTACAAACTTCCTAGCTCTCTGTTTTGTAGTAATGAGTTGTATTCTACGATGAACCTTGCTCTTGCTAGTAGCGCTGTGTGGTATAGCCATGTCTGACCGCTCTTACACTGCTCAAGGAAATCGGTACAAACTTCCTAGCTCTCTGTTTTGTAGTAATGAGCTGTATTCTACGATGAAGCTTTCCCTTGCTAGTAGCGCTGTGTGGTATAGCCATGCCAGGCCGCTCTTACACTGCTCAAGGAAATCTGTAACAACTTCCTAGCTCTCTGTTTTGTAGTAATGCGTTGTATTCTACGATGAACCTTGCTCCTGCTAGTAGCGCTGTGTGGCATAACCATGCCTGTACTAAAGGACACACTTTTTCAATGATCTTTCGAGTTGTAACTTCCACAGGACGTCCAGAGCGAGGCTCAACACTAGTGCTCGTACGTCCCATTTTAAACTCTACAACCCCCCTTTTAATAACTGTATATAAAGGGACGGAGTCTTTCAATTATCTCTGTAGTTGTGACTTCCACAGGACGTCCAGAGCAAGGCTCAACACTAGTGCTCGTACGTCCCATTTTAAACTCTACAACCCCTCTTTTAATAACTGTATATGAAGGGACGGAGTCTTTCAATGATCTCTGTAGTTGTGACTTCCACAGGACATCCAGAGCGAGGCTCATCACTAGTACTTGTACGTCCCATTTTAAACTCTACAACCCACCTTTTAATTATTGTATACGAAGGGACAGAGTCTTTCAATGATCTCTGTAGTTGTGAGTTCCACAGGACGTCCAGAGCGAGACTCATCACTAGTACTCGTACGTCCCATTTTAAACTCTGCAACCGACCTTTTAATTATTGTATATGAAGGGACAGTCTTTCAATGTACTGTCCATTTCCTCCTTGATTTATTTAGGCGTTAAGCCTTTCAAATGAAAGTATTTAACCACTTCTTGTGTTTCCAAATTCTCAATTTTCGTGAAACCTCTACACTTGTCTTGTTTAAAATACCGCAATTCAAAAACTAAACAAGCTGTTGAACTGTAACTATGGATACAAGCTAGTCTAGAGGTAAACTATATGGTGCTATCTGTCCAACTGGCTCAGTGTCGCCATCTCTTTGTGAGGTCGGGACTTACCAGCCGACCCTCGTATTGCGAAGCTAGACCTGGAAAGAATTTATAAATTTTTTAAAAGATAAGGGATGTTCGTAACTATTTATTATATTTTATTGTAATATTTGTATTGCTTCACTGTCATTAGCTTCAGGTTTTTGCAAATTACTGAATAAAATGTTTGTGATTGAACAATTTTCATTTCCCATGAGTTGAAATTTAGTGGTTGCTATAACTTCTGTGCCTTTTTCTAAATTACAGAACACTAACAACATAATGTGTGCATTTATTTCAGCTAGTTCATTCTCTCTGAGCCTGGCCAGCGGCTGTACCATGTCCGGGTACTTCAGCGATCGCTTTGGACGCCGCCGGACACATCAGACGATATCTCTGATAATAGCCACTGGTTGGCTGCTACAAGCCGCTGCAACGGGTGTACCAATGCTCCTGGCAGGAAGAATATTAGCAGGAATTGGGGTACGTCGTACTTCTGTTATTGTACAACCTACGTTAAGTATTTTCCGAAGATTAATGAAATGTTGTTCAAATGAGTATAGGGTACATAGAGCTTAGAGCTATCAGACATTCATCTTTCAGGATAACAGAAAACCTCCAACGTTAAGTCATATCGGACGATGAATGAAATGATGTTCAAATGAGTACAGGGTACATAGAGCTTAGAGTTACCAGACATTCCTCTTTCAGGATAAGAGAAAACCTCCAACGTTAACTCATATCGAAAGATTTATGAAATGATGTTCAAATGAGTACAGGGTATATAGAGCTTCGAGTTACCAGACATTCATCTTTCAGGGTAAGAGAAAACCTCCAACGTTAACTCATATCGAAAGATTTATGAAATGATGTTCAAATGAGTACAGGGTGTATAGAGCTTGGAGTTACCAGACATTCATCTTTCAGGATAAGAGAAAACCTCCAACGTTAACTCATATCGAAAGATTTATGAAATGATGTTCAAATGAGTACAGGGTATATAGAGCTTCGAGTTACCAGACATTCATCTTTCAGGATAAGAGAAAACCTCCAACGTTAACTCATATCGAAAGATTTATGAAATGATGTTCAAATGAGTACAGGGTATATAGAGCTTGGAGTTACCAGACATTCATCTTTCAGGATAAGAGAAAACCTCCAACGTTAACTCATATCGAAAGATTTATGAAATGATGTTCAAATGAGTACAGGGTATATAGAGCTTGGAGTTACCAGACATTCATCTTTCAGGATAAGAGAAAACCTCCAACGTTAACTCATATCGAAAGATTTATGAAATGATGTTCAAATGAGTACAGGGTATATAGAGCTTCGAGTTACCAGACATTCATCTTTCAGGATAAGAGAAAACCTCCAACGTTAACTCATATCGAAAGATTTATGAAATGATGTTCAAATGAGTACAGGGTATATAGAGCTTGGAGTTACCAGACATTCATCTTTCAGGATAAGAGAAAACCTCCGACGTTAACTCATATCGAAAGATTTATGAAATGATGTTCAAATGAGTACAGGGTATATAGAGCTTGGAGTTACCAGACATTCATCTTTCAGGATAAGAGAAAACCTCCAACGTTAAGTCATATCGTACGATGAATGAAATGATGTTCAAATAAGTACAGGGTGCATAGAGCTTATAGTTAGCAGACTTCAGCTTTCAAGATAAGTGATAAAACCAAGTAGCTCAGCCTGACCGAGATTTGAACTAGGGATATCTTGAACGTGAGGCAGGTTATCATCTGGGAAGAATTATCTAATTGTATTCTCACAGCATCTGCGCAAAAACGCCTGGAAATTGCAGGTTTAATTACATAGATGTTACTGGAGTTGATCATTTGTTCTTGGCAGGATAGTACTTGGTATAAAATGTAAAAACCTGATTATTGCATTATCTAAAGCAGAATTTTGTGTAATGAGGGTTTCTTGTAAAAGGTTTGTGACTGTATTTGTTGTTTCAGATAGGTATAGCCACACCTCTGGCTTCCGTCTACTTGGCCGAAATCAGTTCACCCAAGGCAAGAGGACCAATACTTGCTGCTATTGCAGTTTGTGTTGCTACGGGTATTCTTATCTCTCACCTTCTGGGGACCATGTTGAACTGGCGACTTGCCGCGGGGCTAGCTCTGGTGTTCCCGTCAATACTACTGCTGGGTGTCACCCTGTCTCCGGAGTCACCCACCTGGCTCATCGCACAGGAACGTGGCTCTGAGGCAGAAACTGCCTTCATCTGGCTCCGAGGGAATGACGACCAGGTTTGTGTGTAGTCATGTACTTCTAAAATACAGAGTTATTCATTTAAAACCTAACGGACAACACGGCCTCTCCTGCAACCTTGCTGGATTCCTCAATTACTGACTCCCGTTGTGCACTTCACTCGGCAGTATTATACCACCTACTAACATGGACAAGCCCTTGACTCTATAGTAACGTACTGTTGTGTTTAAAAGTTAATAAATGGGAATCCCCAAGCCGTGTTCGCACATAGTATAGTCAAACATTTCCTGGTGAAGTGTCTTCTTCCAGATTTGCAACTGTCAATAAGTAATTCGAAACTACTGATTCTGTGGCAAAGAGAAAATGAAAGCGCAAACATGCAATGCTAACAGAGAAAAAGTTCGACAACATCGAAATCCAAATAGGAAATCGAGAGGAGTGCTTTTGCAAACAAATTCCAGAGAGATTCCGGAACCATCTTACATGATTCACAGAGTTTAGTTAATTGATGGAAATTAATCATTTCTTTGCACTAGCCGTACATAAGCTGCTTCACGGAAATATGACCTTTTGCGCTTGATATGGACTTTCAATGTTTTCAGGACATCCTTGTAGTAATGTCCAGTTACTGATGTGTGTGCAGGTACAAAATGCTGATAAACCATCCCATGAATATCAAAGAATGAGATGACCATAACTTTCCCAGCAGAAGCAACCACTTTTGCTATTTTGGGGGTTGATGATGAAGGAGATTTCCACACTGAGCTTTGCTGTTTTCTCTCAGGATCAAAATGATGTAGCCAAGTTTCATCAGCAGTGATTACGTTTGAAAGAAACGCCGGATCTTCCTCTAACATCAACTTTAACTGCGTGTTACCTCCAACACCAGGAGTACCAACAATGAAAGTACTACGGCATGTTTGTTTCACATTAAGCTAACAGAATATAATAAGATTGAATTTTAGTGCGAAAGATTATGACCGTAAAAAATTATGATAATTATTTATTGAACAGCCCTCGTATAATTTAGGAACAACGCTGCCTGTATTGCTTTCCTTCAGTACCTAGGCGAATGTGAGGAAGAGAATTACATTATGCGGGGTTATAGAGAAGAACGTTTGAAGTTTACGTAGATACTCTCGCTCTGTCAGGTCACTGACTAAACCTGCTGGGACAGGCCGGTTGAATGAGCTGTCAGCGGGAACCCTGCCTGCCCTCTCTCGTGTACGACCATCCTTGCTCTTCCCCTCTGATCTCATCATTGCTTCCAGAGGGCGCTCCGTCATGTATATGGGCAGAGAATGTCTTCAAGGTCACGAGCTGTCAAGCGCTAGGTGTCTTCACATGGGGGAACCATAACGGACGATGACTGTTGGCGCTTCCTTACTGGAAGATGAACTCTCACTACTTGTTAGGGTTCTTCCCGCTTCTGTACTTGCAATACTATGACGTACAGTGGTTTCCTCCGCAATAGATCTGCATATATCTTGGAGTGCATCAGCTGAGTCCCTTCCTTGAGGACCTAACCTTTACCACACCCGAACCTTGTCATAAAAAGTTGTAATACATCCTATTACGTATGTGAAGTAAGCTAACACATCATGTTTATTGCACAGGCCAAAGCAGAGCTGAACGTAATGCAACAGCTGCACAAGAACTGGGACGGTAGAGGAAGAAGTAAACCAGAAACTGCAGGACTACACAGCTGGCTGAGTACCGTGAAGCCATTCACGGTGATGTGCTCCTTCTTCGTGGTACAACAATGGAGTGGTATCAACGCCGTGACGTTTTACTCAGTATCACTGCTAGGTGCAGCAGTTACAGGGAAAGGTGTATTGGCAACCTACGTGGTCGACACTGTACGTATATTTGCGTCTATCGTTGTGTGTCAGATAATGTGGCAGTACGGCAGAAGACCGCTAACGGCAATCTCCGGCATTGGAGCTGGTACAGTCTTGATACTGATAAGTACACTGCTTAAGCTCGGCGTGACGTCACCGATGCTCCTCATCTTCTTGCTCTGCATGTATATTATATTCATCAGCTTGGGACTCATGCCCATTCCTTGGATGATGATCGGAGAAGTGTTTCCCTTCACGAAGAGAGGTGTGATATCAGGCATTGCAGCTGGATTCTGTCATATCATCGTGTTCTCCGTGGTCAAGTCGCTGCCTGGTCTACTCTTCATTTTGGGTGCTGAAGGTGTTTTCTTTATCTATGGACTAGTGGCGTTCTTTGGAACCTTGATAGTCCTCATCTGGCTTCCTGAAACACAAAACAAAACCCTCGATGAAATTGAATGTAATATAATTGAAGCAAACCACGATACAGAAAATCAAACATTGATTTAACTACAGTAAAACCTGTCTTCAACGGACTCCTTGTTAATCTGTCTTAAACTACAATACAGTGGCTTATTTTTTACAGGTGGTCGGTCGGTCGGTCGGTCAGCCAGCGGGAGGTAGATGCATGCGTACAGTGCTTCTCATGTTCCCGCTACCCGCCTTTGTCATCGCCTCCAAAATTGGCATTGGCATTTCCGTGGGATCTGTGCACACAATCCTGCAAGAATATCTGAAAATGCTCAATTGACGATCCTCCAAAGCAACGTTCTCCACTCGCAGGATCATGTCGCGAGGCCGTGACTGTCTTGGTTTGTTGTCACACGATGTTCTGTCTTCATTGAACTGTCGCACCCAGGAACGCACATTTTACACATCCATGGTACCATCACCACAAGCCTCACTCAACCGGCGATGAATTTCAAAAAGTGTCACACCACGAAAATGGAGAAAACGAATGATTACACGCTGTTCTTGCAATGAAAACGTCGTCATTTTAAGTATTAGAAACAGACCTAACTCTCGTCGCTGCCATTAGAGTTCTATGCCTGTACAGTGCTGCCATCTCTGTCACTCATTCACAAAGTGTCCATGTGTACTTAAAAAAAATAAAACAGAAATTCTTATCTGATCCCAATCCTGAGCAAAAATCTAGGAGGACTTATAAATTGAACGCACCTAGTAATTAAGGAAATTTTTGAAGATCAGTAAGGGACTATGGCCACCGCGATGTCCAGATCTTACGGTATGCGACTTTTAATTATGGGGAAACTTAAAAAATAAAGTTTATCGGAACAACTCGCTTACGTTGGAAGAACTGAAAGACAATATCACAACAGATATTACTGCAATTTCTGTAGCTGAATGAATGCGTGTCAACAGAAATTTTCTTCGAATGTGTGAGACTTGCATGGCAGCACAAGGGCATCGTCTCCAACACCTTCTGTGACAAAGGGATATATTACACTGGGGAACAAATATACCCGAAACCAAATAGGCAAATTCTTTTGTAAACTGATCTGCTGATTCCAAAAATGCCCCTCAAATGCTGTATCACGTAAAGTTTTTTAGGTATTCATAGAAATGTGATGTGATAACTCATATTTGATTAATTGAAAATAATAGGCATTTTATTTCCAAATAACATTGAAAATAATAATTATTATCAATTATTATTATTAAAATAAATAAACACAAGATAGTGATGAAAACCAATACCTGAATTATCTTAGAAGTGTTTCGCTGTTGATTTTTCTTTTGTATTGACATGTACTCTCCCGTTTGAGGAACCAACAATAGTCTCCGAACATGGCTGAATCCCAGCGACTCTGGTAACGTCTTTCCATCTCAGAAATGTCCTGGTGAAAACGCTCACCTTGCTCATCACTTACTACAGCTCCTAGGTTTGTAGGGAAACTATCAAGGTGAGAGTGCAAAAAGTGGATTTTAAGTGACATACGGCAACCCAATTCTTTGTAGCTCCTTAATAGTTCTGAGACTAAAGTTTCATAATTTTCTTGTTTCTTATTGCCCAGGAAGCCTTCCACCACTGATTTAAATGTTTTCCATGCTGCCAGTTCAACACGTTTAAGCTTTGATTCGAAAACACTGTCTTTAAGAAGTAGTCTTATTTGAGGACCGACAAATATACCTTCCTTCAATTTAGATTCACTTATTTTGGGAAAGATACTTCTTAAATACTCAAATGCACTTCCACTTTTGTCCAAACCTTCAACAAAATTCTTCATTAACCCGAGCTTTATGTGAAGTGGGGGGAGAATAACTTTGTTTGGGTCTACTGGAGGCACATACTTAACACTGCTTGCTCCAGGAGTATAGTCTTCCCTTTTCCCCCATTCTTTCACTATAAAATGCTTGTCAGTTGCCCTACTGTCCCATAAGCACAAAAAAACAGCAATATTTTGTGAAACCTCCATGCAGTCCCGTTAGCAATGCAACTACCTTGAGGTCACTACAAATTTCCCAGCCATGGTTTTGATAACTAATAGCATCTAAAATGATGGACATGGAATCGTATGTCTCCTTCATTCCTATGGCATGAAATAAAGGTATTGAAGGTAGTAAATTGTCATTATGAAGCAACATTGCCTTTAAGCTGTATTTAGAAGAGTCAATGGCTCTTGTTTTAAATTAAGTCAATATGAGTTGGTATCATACCTCATTTCTGTAATTTTATATAAAGGAATAAGAATATCTCAAAAACGTTACGTGATACAGCATTTTCAGAGGCATTTTTGGAATCAGCGAGTCATTTTGCATAAGAATTAGCCTATTTTGTTTCGGGTACAAAAATCGTGTTCCCTAGTGTTATCATGTAAATTATAATTAAAATAGGCCTAAGCGATAGAATTTAAATATTCAGCGTGACAGCTAGATACCTACTGCTGCAGGACTATACCGGTCGCAAAAGTTAAAGACATATGAACGCTGGCCATTGCTCAAGCGAAGCGCTGTTGCCAAGTTTAGTACAGATGCATTATTTCATCTTGACAGAAATCCTGCGCGGTAGGGATGAGTAGCAACTGTAGTGGGGATAGTGCATGTATCGCCACAATGCGTCACACGCGTAAGATTACGAGAGCCGAGTACCGCACAAGCTGTCTAAAGACAAATCTCAGTCTCGAAGACAGTTTTGCAGCTCTTATAAACTAAGTTGTAATTCTTACTATGGTAGTAATCTCCACGCTTTTGTTGGATCTTAAATAGTACATAGACATTTGGAACAAAACCCTATTCTCCTCCAGCAGGCATGATAAACAACTGTCGGCCTTTCAATATCGCTGCAGAGTCCCTGTAACGTACTTCACTCCAGGCATATGGTCTAGTATGTGCTGTATTTATATAAGTTACATCCATATAAACTATATGAACTTCACTGAATATTTCGTAAATACTTAAGTCTTTTTGCCCTTATGGTACAATGTTCCATTAAAATTTGTCTGTCACACTTAGTTCTATTTTCATATAAATCCTTACTTCAAAATACCTCTTCTTAAAGCTCAGACATTGCCTTGGAAGTCAACAACTTGAATTTTTAAGCTTCATAAGCACTTTCTTCAGAGTTGGCCTTTGCTTTTCTGTGTTTTAAAAATTATTCATAGTTCGCCTAACTACTTCTGAATTAAAACATCCAAATTAGATTTTGTGCATGTTCTTAATCTTTGTTTACTGGGCATAAAGAGGGACGTTGTTGCACTAGAACCAATAGCTTAATAACTCTCCTAAACTGCTTTCAGACACAACTGTTGCCTCAGATACCCTTCTCCAGATTTTTATAGCTGACCCAGACCATTGTTCCTTTTTTTATAAATCTGTAGACATTAGTTATTACTTCTCTTCTTTTTAAAATTAGCACTTTATTTCCTAATGTGCTGCTAGGAGGCGTCATTTATAAATGCTCTCTTAGAACCAGGAGACAAGCACATTTTGAAACAAGCTGTAGTGTTACCGAGTAGGTCTGCACTTCATATTTAAGTTTGATTTATGAGTCACTATGTTTACACTCAAACTTCACTTACTTGTTGTTGTATAATTGAAACGTTTTCAAGATCATTCGATCTCATCCTCAGCTGTTTGGTGACTAAATGAACCTTCCTCTTCTTCCACTACTACGGAGCTCCGATCACTCTGCCATCTGGTGTTATCTGTAGAAAAATCTGCAGTTTCACACCATTTTTGGACACTAAACTGTTAAAATCTTTAAGTACACCCATAGAATTGGATATTTGGGAAACAAATATTCATAAACAAAAACCGTGATAAAGTTATAAATTTTGAAATCCTGGCATTAAATGAAGTATTAAAACTTAGTACCCCTAACACCAGATGGCAGAGTGATCGGAGCTCCGTAGTAGTGGAAGAAGAGGAATGTTCATTTAGTCACCAAACAGCTGAGGATGAGATCGAATGATCTTGAAAACTTTTCAATTATACAACAAGTTAGTGAAGTTTGAGTGTAAACATAGTGACTCATAAATCAAACTTAAATATTGTGACTTTGTGGGTTCGTGAAATGAAAAGTCCAATTACACAAACTCAACAATGTTCTTTATTTCCACCGACTTACAGTTTAACACTTGCCAATTACACAGAATTACGTACTGCACACAATTACAATTCACCAGTTCGTCCGTTAAAGTTATACTTGCACTCGCGATTACGTAAACTCCGATGCACGTACACAGTCTTCTCGTCCTTACACTAGCACTGAACTCTTACGCTGATTGCCAAGAACTCTGACTCACTGACTGACTGTCTGACTCCTCTTGCACGACGTGTTGCTTATATAGGGTCCGCTTGCCGATCTGGAAGGTTCTCCATTAGATGAAATATCCCGTAAGTTCTAGAACACAGGTGGAGCAGAAAGAGACGGCACAGTGATGTTTTTTGTCCCAGCCATCCCTTCTTAACGCTATAAGACAAACGAGGGGGGGCGTGGCTAACACGGACCTCCCCTGCTTCCCGCTCTCAGCTGCTTCTATACGGTGCTCCAACGCTCGGGTGACAATATGAAGAATACTTCACTGTTAATAATGCTTCTGCTTTTAATATTTAGGTCTGCACTTGTTTAGTTGCTCGCTACTGACCTGCCCTCCCCTCCAGTTGCAACCGTTCTCAGTGGACTTGTTCAGATACCACTGCGCATCGCTCTCCATATGTCGAGATAAAAAAATACATCTGTACGTGTGTCGGCAGAGGTTACGTGTACATAAGAGCAGTTTTACCCGCCAACAAAGGTTTTGGCTATTCTTCCCATAATTGAGCAACACGTTAAACATTCCTAAAACATTAAAATATTACCTTGACACAGGTCACAGTAGTGGAACAGCAAGTACGGTTTCCAATCCAGTAACCCGCTTTCCGACTTCATGGATCTTTCCCGGAGATTGAAACGCAGGTACGCTCTCTTTTTCTAACGATGAAGCTGCTTCAGTAAAAATTCGTGACACTGTGTTTACACTACCTACACCACAAGCTTACACAGTTAATTACTGGGATTTTTTTAAAAATCTACAGTTACCCTCTTCACGTTTGTTAATCGGAGGATAACTTGTCCCAGCTTCGAAGGACATGTTCACGCATTCGGATCACAACCCCTGCAGAAAATATGTGTATAATAATTTAATGTAATATTTTTTTTAATCAGCCAGCTTGGCATAACAGCCGTATACTTCACTCAGGGATTACCTTTATCCCTTACTTTTCCCTACAAAATTCTTCCTCCGCCCCTACTTCCTTCCCCCCTTCATAACATTTGCTTCTAACTATCCTCAACCATTTATCTTTCATTTTACCAAGATATCTTCCTACATTTTTATTTTTATTACGTTGCTTCCCTGCTAGCATTCTTATTGTTACAATTTTGCCCTCAACTTTGTCCCGTTTTTTCTCCCATGCCTCCTTCCTCCACTTCTCAACTTCTTCACATTTTACTACATAATGTTCTACACTTTCTTCCCCCCACATAATTCATATATTCCTACCTAACTCCACCTTAATCCTTTCATAAATACTGCATCTGTTCTCATCCATGCTAATCCCTCCCTTTCAATCCTACTACAGTTGTCCATATAACCTTCTCTTCCCCAATCCCTTTTCAAAATCCTATAAACTTCAACGAACTTTTGTTTTCCATGATTCCCTATATCTCTTGTGTTTCTATGTCTTTCATTCTTGTCCTTACCTTTTTCCAAAATCCTCTCTCATTACCTGCACCTGCCCTCCATATATCCCCCAATCCTATTTTGTCCATAGTTCTCTCTAGCACTTTACACCAACTCTTCTTATTTACTAGTGTTCTCTGTTGTTCTATGCATACTTTTAAAACATTTCCATCCTCCTTACTCAAACAACTAAACCAAAATTTCACTATTCTTTCCAAGATTATTCCTTTTTCTCCTAGTCCTTCCCATTTCAAGAAGTGCTACTTCACCTGGAGCCATCCTTGTCAATCCCAGAGCCTCATTACATAATAACTTTTACATATTGCCAACCTTGTTACTTATCTCTTAGCCTCCCCAAATCTCTACTGCCTCTACCATTGTCTCATATAGCCTCTCTAACCATTTTGGCGGCATATCTAACTTATCTTGACAGGTTGTCAATCCTACCATAGCTACCTACCCCTTAGCAATTGTTTTCCTACCATGTACTCCCCACTGGTCATTACTACTCAGCCTTACTCCCAAATATTCAAATTCCTTCACTAACTCAAGCTCTTTCCCCCCTCAAGAACCATTTCTCTCCCTTTTTAATTTTGCCCCTTTTTTATAAACCATAATCTTGGATTTATTAATATTTATTCTTATTCCCCACTCCGTGCAAAATCTTTGTACTTCATCAATTGCCTTTAGCAGTCCCATCATAGTTATGGATCCGATCACCAGGTCATCTGCATATAATATGAAATATTAACAATATTTCAGCTCGAATTCGACTCAAGACTTAACGATGCCATTCACTTAACAAAATAACAAACCTTACTCTGAATACAAACTGAACATTAACTCGGTCTGTTTCAAAATGCGTGCAGTAGGTGAACTGTTTATTTATGTTTGAGATAAGTATTGTCAGGAAGGAATGTCGTTTTCCAGACTTATATGTGCTGAACAAATGGATGTTGGGTGACCATAACCACATGAAAGATGAAACGTGCATCGTTCGTGTTCTAAGTATTGTAGAGATTGGATTCTTTTACGGTCATGAACAGAAAATAAAATTCTTTTTTATTATGAGATCGGCATCTGTCATTTTCAAACATCAATATCCAAGCGTAATTAATGAAGATAATTTTCTCAGTTTATGCGTGCGAGATGCGTGTAGGAGGCGCTGGTAGGAGACGCAAGCTTCTGACTTGCTAGAGTCTGCAGTATGGCTCACCCCTGTATTTCTTTAACTTTTGTGAAGATTATAACCGCCCACCGGCCGGCCACCAGTGAAAAACGATCCCATGAAGTTAAAAAAAAAACTGAAAAGCAGGACATTAATGAAATAATGAGGGAGTGCTTCGTTGGTATTATGGTAAAACATCAGCGTCTATCAGGACCTATGTTACAGGAATATCTGAAAGATCTGGCAAGGCTGAATCCAAAGGATATAATGAATACTTGGAGAGTTCCTCAAAAGACATCCAAACTTTCTGGTGAATCCAATGACGTTAAACCAAAACCATCGCTGATTGGATTGTTAAATTACCTTCAATAATCGAGGGATATAAACCTGAAAACTTAAGCCCACCTCAGTAGCGTAGATGGTTACGTTCAAGAGGTCCCGAGTTCGAATCTCGGTCAGGGTGAGTTACCTGGATAAGGTTTTTCCGGGGTTTTCCCTTATCCTGAGAGACGAATGTCGGGTAACTCTAAGCTCTATGCACCCCGGACACATTTGAGCATTATTTCACTTATTTTATTCATCGTCCGATATGACCTAACGTTGGAGGACATAAATTACAAAAAAAAAAAAAAAAAAAAAAAATGGAAATAGGCCTTGGTTAATCGGAAACATATCTAATGAAATTTCTTCGAGGATGACGTTCGAATCCGCTGAAGACAGGTTTTACTGTATAATCCTTAAGGCTTGTTAATGGATCCTTACAAAAAGCCTTCTGGCACTTCTTGGAAGAATATAACAACTTTACTACTGCTCCAGACATTAGATAACATCTTTCGGCTCACTTACAGACTGAACTCTAAGGAGTAACACGTGGCGTACTAGCATCCATTTGAATTCTCTTTATTTCTGTCAATTTTTTGATATTTAAGGTACTAGCTTGAAGAAAATAACGCTTATTAAATATCTCTTATGCCCGATTTCACCAACAGATGTTAGAATTTATGTTAACAAATGTAACGTAACAATTGTCACAGTGCTAACAAAGCTGTTAAATATCTTGCATTTCACCAACCGGTTTTTTGAAACTGTTAACAAACACGTGTTAACGTCAAGAGACTTGTAAATATTACAGGTATCGAAGATTATGGATGAGTCGCATAATTTTCTGAACGTATTAGGATGCGCCTTTGTTTTCATTTTCGTCTGCACACAGCTGAAAAAAACTGGTGGGTGAACAAAATCATAAGAGAAAACATGGGACAAATTTCTCATCGATGGAGAAAGAATTATTAATTGAATTGGTGAAGAAGTATAAGGATATCATGAAAAATAAGAGGACGGATGCGTTGAATGTAAAAGAGGAAAATGTCACTTGAGAAAAGATTCGAAACGAATTTTATTCAAATGCATGTCACTCCTTGAAGCACGAAACAACTTCGTCAGTATTAAGTAAATTTAAAACGAGGAGCGAAGAAGGACAAGTGACGAGTGACTTGAACGTTTTAACACGGGAGGTGGACAGAGTATTATCCACATAATTCAGTGAATTATGAAATCGCAAAGTTATTAATACATGAAGCAAAGACGAGATGGGCATATTCCTTTCGATGCATGTTCTAACTCGGTATTACGTAAATTTAAAACGAGGAGCGAAGAAGGACAAATGACGAGAGACTTAAACGTCTCAAGACGGGAGGTGGACAGTGTATTATCCACATAATTCAGTGAATTATAAAATCGCAAAGTTATTAATACTTGAAGCAAAGGCGAGATGGGCATATTCCTTTCGATGCACGTTCTAACTCAGTATTACGTAAATTTAAAAGGAGGAGCGAAGAAGGACAAGTGACTTGAACGTTTAAAGACGGCAGGTGGACAGTGTATTATCCACATAATTCAGTGAATTATAAAATCGCAAAGTTATTAATACTTGAAGCAAAGGCGAGATCGGCATATTCCTTTCGATGCATGTTCTAACTCAGTATTACGTAAATTTAAAACGAGGTGCGAAGAAGGACAAGTGAGAGTCACTTGAACGTTTCAAGACGGGAGGTGGACAGTGTATTATCCACATAATTCAGTGAATTATAAAATCGCAAAGTTATTAATACTTGAAGCAAAGGTGAGAGTGCCATATTCCTTTCGATGCATGTTCTAACCCCTCTTGTACTTCCGCAGTAACCTTCATAGCAACTTGTTCCTACAGTCTATACTCCGTCTGATATCCCCAAAAAATAATTTCTCCTCGTAGGTCGTACTCTATTACGAATGCCATTTAAGTTAACCACTGGCGTAATAGCCCTAAGAGAGCCAAGGCCTACCAAACCGACTGCAGGCCTCACGCCTCACTTACTCAAGGCAGAGGTGGGCGATCATCCAAACGATACAGGGAGGAGATGTGGTCAGCATCTCGGCACCTCCCAGCCAGAACATTGGTTTTCGTGACCAGGGCCCCTTACCTATCGTAAGCTCCTCACTTTCCTGACGATGATGAGTGGGCACCGGCCCTATACCCGGGACCTAAAATCCCCACCACAAGGGTGGAATCGAATCCGGGCCGCTTTCCGTGGCCAGGGACCAAGACGTGCTGCCTTAGCCCGCTACGCCACGGTGCAGGACACGGATGCCATTTAGACGGACTAAATATAGCAAATTGACGTCAAAAACTGCGTTCACGCCCGCCATCTTGACCATTTACAATTGTTAAGGCCGTAAGAACAGAAATATGGCTTTTTAGTTTAACAAGAGATTTAACATGAGTGTTAAAGCTAACACTTGTCGGTGAAATGCTATTTTTGTTATAACTATTGCTAAACTCGTGTTAAGTCTTAACATCTGTTGCTGAAATTGGGCATTAATATAGAAAACGTTACTTGTGTCAGCGTGAATAAATTTACAGTTATTTCTCGGGCTTTTGCGTATAGAAGACAGTGAGGATGGTGAAGTTTTGCCAAGAACTGCGTTATGACCAACACAGACCACGGATAACCATCACCCTGAAAATACCAAGTGCAGTCCTTGGCGAAACATCGGTGTTTTGGAAGTCTTCTAGTCCACGACCTACACGTAAAGCAAATAAAACATATTTAATCATGTGTTACCCCGGCTCAAGCAGTATCGTAGCTGACAACAATAAAAGGTTTACAGATAAGAAAGGATGCAATAAAACAAGTGACGTCAGAGAGGTCTGTGGTATCACACATCGGTTTAATGATTGTTGTACAATGTTTTGACACTGATTGTCACCACTTGCCTTCAATTGATGGCAACTACAAAATAATTGAAGCTAAATGGATATGAAAGTTGCTTATTTTCTACATACAGCCTGTTAAAGGTATAACTGCAGGTAATTTGATAATTAATATCTACTGTTCTCCCACAAATACATTATATGACTTTCCACCTGCTGTTTCTGCTTGATGATAACTGAGCTACTGCAGCTCTCAGTATAGACATCCGCGTTACTTCCACGTGTTCTCACTTCAATACATGAATTGATAGTATGGAGTTTTTAGCCTTGTTTCGAATAAATACATACTAAAATAAATAATGAATGTATTGGAACCGCAAGGTTAAGTATTAATTCCACAGTTAAAAGTATTTAAACTTACTCTCCCCTTTCTTTCTTAATGAAAGTTTAGTTGTAGATAATAAATATTTGAATACGTAAGAACCGCGACTGTTATTTCCGAGAAAGTGACGCTGACATTTGTTGCTCTGCCCATCACAATTACCTGTCCCACATTCTCGCGCAAAATAAACACAAATGTTTCTTATTCTTGGAGCTGTCATATTACTGTTATTGCCTAACATTATTGGTCTGCAAATGAAGTAAATTTTGGCTTCATGTTGGTCATTATATTGCCTTAAGGTGAGCCAATGTTAAAATGCCCGCCTCGGTAGCGTAGATGGTAGCGTGTCTGCCTCACGTTCAAGAGGTCCAGAGTTCGAATCTCGGTCAGGGCGAGTTACCTGGATAAGGTTTTTTCCGGGGTTTTCCCTTATCCTACAAGATAAATGTCGGGTAACTATAAGCTCCATGGACCCTGGACTCATTTGAGCATCATTTCACCCAATTCATTCATCGTCCGATATGACTTAATGTTGGAGGACGTAAATTACAACAACAAAATATTAAAATGAGAGTTTTTGGTGCCCTTAAGCTCAAGAACCACCGAACACATTAATTTAAAACTTTTACTTGCAACATTTTCACAATTCATTAAACATTATAGCTCTTATTTTTGAATTTTAGTAAGGCATTTGTGATTTTTTTTAAGTAAATGTCTTGAATTTACTTGTAAAACTATTTAAGATTTTCTTTTTAAATTCAAATTTTCATATATTTCTACAAGTACCTTTAAAACACAGTTAAAGTATAACTTTAATTCCAGAAAAAATGTAGACCTTTAGCTGCATAGATGACCGCATCCAAAGTTTAAAAAAATAAAACAGAGAAAAACAGCATGAAAATTTAGCTATGTTGGAACTATATCTCAGAATTTCTCCAGATCCATATCCTACAACGTTTTCATTATCAACATCCTCCGGCTTTCATTTTTCCCTTCTTCTCTTCTTCCTAGACTCCATGGTCACTTGCTCTATGGTATTATTAATTATGTTGTTAAATTTAGCGGAAGGGCTTGTAAATGCAGAACAGCAGCTAATGTCTTACCTGTCTCCATTCCCTTGCCAATGCTTCTCAAGTCATAAGTAAACCTTACATTTACTTCTGTATCACTTTGTTCTGGATGTTTTAAATGTATATTCTTTATTACACTTTTGGCAATTCAGTGATATTGTAGCTAATAATCCATTTGGTTTCTTGGTGTCCTCTGATATGACAGCAAATTTCATTTTCACAAAATGTACACTGTACAAAGCTTTTATATCTACTAATTGAAAACTTGTTGATCTAATATTATCACTTACTTTAGTTAAATTATCATCACTGCCGCCACATAATGTAAAAACCAATTTTTTCCTTGAAGAACCAATTTTCACTTCACATTCATCGCCAATGTTTGAGGTTAGGTTTGACGAAGTCAATATATTGTCATGTGTTACTACATTTTCTGCATTTTAGGGGTTGTAACTCTTTAATCATGTAATATTAAATACTTAAACTGTTTATACTGGTTCCCATGCCGATTTCTTACACCAAAATTATTGCTTTTTTCCATGTTGAAAACAGCACTAGTAATTCAAAACATAATAAACAAAGCATAGAAGAATTAACAACAGATGCACAGATAACAGACAAAAGAAGAACTTCCTTTCCTAATAAGTGTGTGCTCTTCAATAAGGTTACAACCAAGGAGAGAACAGTTACAAATGGCTAATAGGGGGGGTGGCAGCCTTTTCAAAATGAATCTCTTTAGCACTTTTAAAACTATGGGACAGGAAAACAAATATCGTTACTCGCTTCTACAAACATCAGGGTAGTTATTTTGGCAATAACTCATTTTATGAAATTTCCCCCCATAATACCCGCTCTGGCTCCCCTTAAATTATCAATACAAACATCAGTTATACTGTAACATCATGTACAGTTACTATAATGCAACATGGAGAATTTCTCTACTCTGCATTTAACATAGCTACATTCATAGTAAGTAAATAAATAAACAATTAAAAAGCTAAGTTGCGTTAGTACAACATTTTGCAACACAAAATCACCCAAGTAAATAATTCTAAATATTACACAAAAAGTATGAATCTCTACTTTAAATAATTACTTATGGATTTAGAAGAAACTTGTATCACATTACACAAATAAAAATATTTGTTAATTAATGTCTACGTATCTAAAGAAGTTGATGTTAATACTTCTTTCTTCCTTCCAAAATCGGTTTCGAAGGCATGTTGCATTCATCCTCAGTTAAACAAACTCCTTTGTTAAGGAAATGTCGGTTACCATGTTTTCTCTTTTGTTGTTTTCAGCATTACCAACATCCGAAGACGAAACAAACCTGAAAACAGAATTAATTGCTGGTATGTCAAAATTCATTACGCGATGTTTATTTTTCCCCACACTATTAAATCTAAGGTAACATTTAATTGTTTCAATAGTTTAACTTCGGGATATATTTCATGGTTAAATGGCCAAAATGATTTGCTGCGGCCGATTTATGAATCTGTTTATATTTAATGTTACGAAAATCTTCTTTCTTTCTGGTTTCTAAATTACTGTGACTTTGTAGGTTTGTGAAATTAAAAATCCAATTGCACAAACTCAAAATGTTCTTTATTTCCACCGAAATACAGTTGGAACACTTGCCGATTACACAGAATTACGTAATGCACACAATTACAATTCGTCAGTTCGTCTGTCACAGGTCCACTCTACACTTCAATTACGTACAACTCCTCTGATGCACGTACATAGTCTTCCGGTCCGTTCACTCACTCGGCGCTCCTCACGGCTGCTCGCCAAGAACTGAACTGACTCGCCAACTGCAGGCCTTATATAGGGAAAATCGCCGTTTCTGGAAGTCTCGCGGTTCAATGAATCATCCCCAAGGCTCCAGGCGTCAGGGGAGGGGAAAGAAACGGTACAGGGCCCGTGCCCCCTCAGTTAGTGACACGAGACCAATGGGTAGGCGTGGTCTGGATGCTTCCCGTCTGGCCCTACCCTGCTGCTAACTGGCCGTGCCTTCCGATAATTAGGTGACATTACGTTTTGTCTTTCCAATATAAACCTGATCACAATCTAAACAATTAAATTCATAAATACCAGATTTTTTATTATTAGGAATTTTATCTTTTTAAGAAAGATAATTTTATAATTTTTTTAATTTTTATTTTTTTATTTATGTATTACATGTTAAAAAGTTGAACTTTGTTTCTGTTTGATTCCAAACGATAGCAAAGTCAGCTTTGTGGTGGACAACACGGCGCTGGGACTCCGGGATCTCCGGTTTACCCGGCACTGTAAGTTTTCTTGGGTTAGTCATCCTTGTTCTTTTCTCACCTTATCCTCCCTCCTGGGGATGTAGGATGAAGATCTATTATGCATAAGAATAATAGATGAAGTCTGGTGACAGTGCGGAATCCTTTCCTTAGCATAATCCAATCCGTTGAAGTTTGAACATTTCATTCTCATATTTTGCCCGCCTCGGTAGCGTAGATGGTATTGTCTGCTTCACGTTCAAGAGGTCCCGAGTTCAAATTTCAGTCAGGATGAGTTATCTGGATAAGGTTTTTGCAGGGTTCTCCCTTATCCTGAATGATGAATGTCGGTGATTCTAAGCTCTATGTACCCTGGGCTCATTTGAGCATCATTTCATTCATCGTTCAATATGATTTAACTTTGCAGGACGTAAATGAAAGAAATCCTAATATTGAGATAGAAATATATAATTATATATGCTACTGAGAAAGTTATGAAACACAATCAGTCAATTGGTGAGTCTCTATCTTAAGACAGGGCTACAGCGAAAATTCCAACTTCTATAATAAACCTATCATTATGAAAATTTAGCCACATAATTGGAGTATCATTTTAAACGTGCATGCAAATTGTCATATTGCTATACCAAATAGTTCATTAATTACTAATTATTTTTGTGAAGTTATTGTAAAAATTACTAGCTGTATAAAATGTTCTACGCGTCAAAAAAATTTGAGCTTTCAAGTTGTTTTAGTTTTTTTTTCGGCTAGTACACAGCAATTTTAAAAGACCCACATTCTTATTTTTTGGAATATTCTTCTAGCATTTGTTCTAAAATATTTTCCACGTGTTAGCTCTTAAAATTTTGTAAATATTAACTATTTTGTTCCTTAACACTATAGCATTAACAAAGAAAGGGGAATGTGAAGTTTCTTATTTACATATAATGGAACTATCCTGTAAGTTTCACCAAGTTAAATGAAAAACTTTGACGCGTGAAACGTTTTGTATACTGAAAAGTGCTAGAAAAAAGTTTCTCAGAAAATTAATTTTGAAGTCATGATCGTTACTTTTAACGATTGGTAAAGGTCTCCTTAAATTGTCACGTAATGCTCTAAAATGGAGAAAATTATAAAAATAGCATACCATCTATTACTACATATCCTAAACTACCAAAAAACACCGAAAAAGAAAATTCCATGATTTTCAATTTTTCGGCAAATTTTCAGTGTAGCTTTCCCTTAATTTGGTCATAGCCGCTCTCTCGCGGCACATCATAGAATTAAGGGAATTGAGATCAAGTTTGTATACTTACAAATAATACTAAAATAATTTAAAATGTTATTCTTAAGGATTTATTTCAAAAATATTCAAGTTAATAGCTTTACAAATTAAAATTCCGAAAATATGTCTGGAATTTCGTAATCATTTTGCAGTAAAACTTCAGGTCTTCACCTCAATGCTTGTACTGTCTACCCCCACAAAAAGCCAAGAGAGGAATGAGACTTCAGCCGTTTATCTGCTCTGGATCTGATTACTACGAAATGAGTGTAGAAGTGTCACACACGCTGCCAGATCTAGTGCTCGTTTCAGTAACTGCAGTGATAGTTATTATGCATGGGTGAGTTACTTGACAACACTGTGAACCTTGCATCCATATCATATCCTGACGGCGAGCATAAACCTAGTTACACATTCCTCTGCCTTGCCTTCTTGTGGTGGGCAGTCATTCTACGTACCTTATAACCATGCCAAAAGTTAAATTGAACCACAAAGCTATGTTACAGAGTTAAGGTAAACACCAACTCTTCAGCTTTATAGATTAAATTTCTACAGCGATTTTATATATGAAGAGATAAACTAAACGTATTTTTCTGTGTTACTTTGTTTTGATATGGTTATATCTATTTGGATATTATACAAGTCTTCAATGCAGTGCCTAATTATAAGAAGGAATCTGTACGTGAAGTTAATAAAATTTGCAAAAGAAGGAAATAAAGGACATCCAAGGAGATTTTTATATTTGTGTTTTGTTTGTGTACATCAATCTACAGCAATGAACCGGACCGAGATAGCGCAGGGGTAGTGTGTGTGACTCGTATACGATAAGTACATTTTCTGGTAGAGACAAGGGAGTCTGGAAATAAGCGATAGTCAGATGTTTTAAACAGATGATCGTTATGTAATGGCTCTAAAACTACGTTCTCTTTACATGGCCAAAGGGTAAAAAAAATGAATAACATATTGATATCAGAGAAACGTAAAAGCATTGCAAAATTGAAAAAAAAACTGCTAGGAATATCTTGGATGCGCCATAAAAAAGTATTTGGAATAAATTCTGTTTCTATGACATCTTCATTCTTGTGTAGTAAGATTCGTGTATTTCTTATAGTTAACCAATATAGTTACACAAACTGAAGATAGCTTCTGAGCCTACTGCTAGAAAATTCAAGATGTACCATTTCATTTGACATAAAAATATCTTATATATTTGGTATTTTAATTAAAATCTTAATACCGTCCCTGTTAGGCGTAACATCAGCATAATAACCGCAAAAGTCATATTAAATGCATAATTACGGGTGGATAGATATCACACTTTGAATTAAGCTAAATTATAACAAATATAGAGGATAATGATTTAATATACAGCTTCAGAAATTAAATAGGCAATCCCAATTCACATAGTTTATAGCAAGCACTAGAACCCAACGTGTGAAGAGACCGGGAAAATGAACACTTACGCTCATAGGACTGTTCCTTGTGTTGAGCCGACAAAGGGGCATTGTTCGAGTATCGCCCAAGGCTAGACCTAAGCGACAACTCGTCGCCCGTCATAGCTTTGATTTGCACATGATACGTGAGGTAAAGAAAATACATGGGGATTTAAGCTACGCTTTTGCACGCGTGATTCCGCATTAATTACCCATACCGTGGGTAAGAGAAAGTTGCATGGAATATATGCCTCAGAAACTCAAAATTGTGATGATATTTAAGAGTAGGGATGAAGCACAACCTATAAGGAACGAAACGGATCACATGACCCCATAAGGCGTCCAAAATTCAGCGAAAGGAAGGGGAAATTTGTGCAATGGCGACGTTTGATATTTGATAGGAAAGACACTCTGTTTTGGAGAGTGAAACGAGCAACATGTACTGAAAGTTCATCAAAGTCCGTGTTCGCGAATGGATGGAGCAACACACATTAGGTGGTTATCAAACACTCTGTGTTAGTGAGTGAGAGAAACAGCACACATTACAACATCATCACGATTTTACCAAACTCTGTTGTTGTATAATCCTCCGGAAATACTCTAGTGCCCGAAGTATTGCTTTCGCGAAGTCCAGAAACGACAACGCGTACAATTGTATTTTTTTATCTTGAAAAGTGCAGAGCGATGCGCAGTGGTATCTGGACGAGTCCACCTCAGAACGGTTTCAACTGGAGGGGAGGGCAGGTCAGTTGCGTATCAGTTACGAGCAACTAAACACGTGCAGAGCTACTCGGTAACACTACAGCTTGTTTCACAATGTGCTTGTCTCCTGGTTCCAAGAGAGCATTTATAAATGACGCCTCCTAGCAGCACACTAGGAAATAAAGTGCTACATTTAAAAACACGAGAAGTAATAACCAATATCCATAGATTTATAAAAAAGGAACAATGGTCTGGGTCAGCTATAAAAATCTGGGGAAGGGTATCTGAGGCAACAGTTGTGTCTGAAAGCAGTTTAGGAGAGTTATTAAGTAAAGAAAAGCCATTGGTGCTAGTGCAACAACGTCCTTCTCTATGCCCAGTAAACAAAGATTAAGAACATACACAAAATCTAATTTGGATGTTTTAATTCAGAAGTAGTTAGGCGAACTATGAATAATTTTTAAAGCGCAGATAAACAAAGACCAACTTTGAAGAAAGTGCTTATGAAGCTTAAAAATTCTACTGACTTCCAAGGCAGTGTCTGCACATTAAGAAGAGTTCTTTTGAAGCTCGGATTATTTGAAAAAAAAAAAAAAGCACTAAGCGTGACAGACAAATTTTAATCAAACATCGCACCATACGTGCAAAAAGGCTTAAGTATTTACGAAATATTCGCAGATATCGAAGTGAATTTATATAGTTTATATGGATGAAACTTATGTAAATACAGCACATACTGGGCCATATGCCTGGAGTGAAATACGTTACAGGGACTCTGCAGCGATATTGAAAGGCCGACAGTTGTTTATCATGCCTGCTGGAGGAGAACAGGGTTTTGTTCCAAATGTCTATGTACTATTTAAGATCCAATAAAAGCGTGGAGATTACTACCATAGTAAGAATTACAACTTAGTTTATAAGAGCTGCAATATCAGCTTCGAGAATGAAATTAGTTTTTAGACACCTTATGCAGCGCCCTCCCCTCTCGTAGTATTACGCGTGCACTATCGTGTATAGGTGCAATATCCCCACCACAGTTGCTACTCATCCCTACCGCGCAGGATTCCTGTCAAGAGAAAATAATACATCTGTACACGGCTTCATACATCACTCGGCGCGTCCTAGAAATTTACAAGTTCACTCGCGAATGTGATTCAAACTAGCCGTCATGTCAGACGCACAGCGACGGGTGAATCCTGAGTCTCGCGCCGAATATGCGAGTAACACCAAAACAACAGTGACGAGTGCAGAGGGCGACTTGTATAAATAAACTTGCCATTCAACGTTCAAGATAATAACCCTACACTGTCAGGACGTGCCCACTTCCTGAAACCCAAAAGAGAGAATCCATGCAGATCTACCCTGAGGAGAACCCCGACCTGTTGTAAATCTCCCAACCGTAGCCCTCGCCCGTCACATATCCTATCAGGTGTTGAGTACCAGGAGGGCTCAACGAGGTACTTAACGGGTAAGTACCGCCTCAATCTTTACAGAAAATAAAAAGTATTTATAAATGTTATATGAAAATTCTAGTTTGACTGATTTCCCTAAAAATCTTCGTGTCACATCCTAGGAAAACGCTGGTAATGTTTCCGGCGTATAGGAGCTCGTTTTAGGCAAGTTTTACTGCATAACATAATTGAATATTGTAACAAGGAGAAAGAACAGGGAATTAAAATCCCTTTGTGTCAAGCGTCTGCAAGGTAATTTACATTTGTGTATAGTAATCAGTTGTCTAACCTTTCATATCACACAACTCTGTGTTTTGTCGCTTACAGTAAGCCATGCTATGACTCTAATAAACAAGATAACAAACGAATGTAGCACTTGCCAGTGAAGTTCAATACTCTTCAACGTTCTGCCATGTTGTATGAGAGCGTCTTTCTCTACAAAGTGTGGTAGAAACAGAAAGACTGATTCTTAACTTAATAGCATATGTAACAGAATTATTTTATAATAAAACATACAGTGGACATAATATTATATATTTATTTTAGAAAGATGTTTTTATAAAAGGTGCCTCTTGGACAAAACGCAACAATTACAAAATTTTCTCTAAGAAAGCACATATATCGTTGTTTGTAAATCAAATATCATTTTATAAATGTCTAATTATTTATTAGTTTTATCTGGCATCTAGTTTCTAAGTATAAAACTGCAGCAGTACGTTAGAAGAAGAGAAGATTGTCCAGTATATGTGCGAAAACTATTTCAGGCAAGTAATTAAACAATGAAAAATGGAGCGCGCCCCGGTAGCGTAGATGGTAGCGTGTCTGCATCACGTTCATGAGGTCCCAAGTTCGAATCTCGGTCAGGGTGAGTTACTTGGATAAGGTTTTCCCTTATCTTGAAAGACGAATGACTGGTAAAGTCTGTTTAGTTAACGCCTGTGCAGTTCGGCCGCCTCCTTTGACGAACCCTTATAATCGTTTTACAACCCCGGCCCTCCTTCTCGCCGTCCTTTCCGCAAGGTTGCCACCTTTCTCGATACGTCATGGGTATCGAACGAGGTTTCGTCTAAATAAATTATCTTATGTCCATTACTGCAAAACTTCCTTAGTTTTGACAAGCTACAATTCTACTAGATTCCATAATAACCCTTAACTTATTCCAAGTGCGGTATTTGAAACCCAATTGTTTTAGGAGACCGCGCAAAGTGCAGTGCCCATAAGGAAAATCACAAATTTCTTGTAAATGTGCAACCAATTCGTCTAAGGTGGACGCTCTGCCTTTTGCATAGAATCTATAAATTTCTCGACGAATTAAATCGCATGTGAAATTAACTACTTTAGAGAAACGTTTCCTTTTTTTTCACACTTGATCGGCGTCTTTGGTATTCCTTTCGTTACAATATTTCTTACTGTATTTCTGTGAATACCCAGAATTTATCATCAGGTCATTGCATGACCCCTTACCAAGATTATTTGTCAGCACATATTTATATGCGTTCAAAACAAGCGCTTGAATTTGCTTAGAAACAGTTCCCATTATAACTTTGTTCTTTTTATGCTTTTCCAGTAATATAACTCGGCCCAGTTATTCACACTGTTGTCTTCACTTTGATTATTTTCACTTGACTGAAAGTTATCTACTACTTCATTTGCATTTACCACTGCATTTCCCTCCCACGGTCTCCACATCGTGACACACAACGAATTCCTGCACGTAATGAAACAGATCAACTGGAAGTTGGAACTTTGGCAATTGAGACTCCACGTGGAGTAGACATGCGACTGTCACTTCGAGAAAATCAGGGTTGCTATTAATCCTCAACGACAATGTTCCATTTCTGAAGTGTGGAGATAGACTTATGACGCTCATTAGTGGGCGGGAAGGTCAGGTCCCTTGAGGTCCCTTTGAGTGGGAACTGCACACACGTTAACTAAACAGACTTTAGCTCTAAACTCCATGGACCCCTACTCATTTGGGCAGCATTTCATTCATCGTCCGATATGACCTAACGTTGGAGGACGTAAATTAGAAAACAAAGGAATGGATAAAGGACATTAGTAGCATATTATGTACCTACACCATGAAACCCCGAAAGAAAACAGGTATGAGGAAGTACGCTACTAGAGTCGAACCTACTATCTCGTAGAAGCTGTGTAACCTAAATTGGATATAGAGAGAAAATTTATAATATTTAAAGTTACGTCAGTAACACTTCCAATTTACGCTCTGTGTACTATAAATAAAGACATTTCCTGTTCGAATTTATCACTGAAGTACCTTAGTTCACTCTCCAGCTGTGAAGTAAATACCAATGCATTGTCAAGAACAAAAATCTGTCGTATTTCCTGCCAAAGAAAATTGTTTGTGTAAGAATTAAAACAGTTCAAAATAAAGACACACTACACAAATGCAGTAGTTGCAGATACACCCGCGTGGAGATGGCTAATGTCTAGTAGTTCCACCTAACGGGGGTATGTTTAACTAGATGCAGCGCTCGCACTAGCGGGAGCTCGCTGTACTGCTTGCTCTGGTGCCAGTATGGAACTGTTTTATTCTGCTACTTTTAAACTTTAAGTGTATAACAAGTCAAACGGATGGGCGCCGGGGTAGCGCGGTGGTTTCGTTCACGGCTCCCGTTCTAAGGGTCCCGAGTTCGATTCCCGGCTCTGGGGTTGGCGATTTTAAGTCGGCCCTATCCACGCCTTCACCTCTGTCTAGCACACGTGAAGTATCCCCTATGCCCAACGTGGTTCGGAGTCCACGGTAAAAACTGTAGGTCCTCTCACCTCACCGCCATCTTCACTATCACCCTATCATCGGAGCTAATGGACACCGCCCTCTGGGTGCCTCCACCTGAGAAATGGGTCCGGTCATCACTTGGTGGGGTGAGGTTACCCCGAAGGCCGAGGTTGCCATGTGGGGAGTGTTAGTAACTAACTAACTAACTATAAGTCAAACGGAAATGTTACCCAAGAGTGTCTAGAAATGTTGGAGTCTGCATGAATAATTGTATATTGAACTGTCGTGAAACAACAAAACTGTATTTTTAAAAGACCTACTTGGTTGCAGAATAAAAATGTTTTGAGTACAGTCACGTCTTTTCTTACCCAAACCAAAAAGAGAAGACAAAAGCACATCGTGTATGTTGGAAGCCCAGTTCCAGCCCAGGATTGAACCAATGGACGATGACCATGCTGACTTCGTGGAAGGAGTGGGGGAGGACTTCCTGGAAGCTCCACCCCCGGACCACGAGGAGTTCCACATTCCCATAGTTACCCCTAGAGAGTTAGCAACCACGCTTAACTCTCTAAGAAACAACAAAGCCCATGGGCAGGACCGTGTCACAGCGGAAATGCTCAAGCACCTTCCACGCAGAGCCGTGATTCACTTAACCCGGATTTATAACGCATGCCTGTTCATGCGCCACTTTCCATCTGTCTGGAAGGAGGCGCGCGTGGTGTGCGTTTTAAAACCGGGGAAAAAGCCGGTCTTCCCGTCCAGTTACCGCTCCATCAGCCTTCTACCAGTTTTGTCGAAGCTATTCGAAAAACTGCTCCTCTGCCGGCTTCTTCCTCATCTAGAGGAAAGGGGCCTAATCCCGGAACACCAGTTTGGCTTCCGTTCTGGCCACTCCACGACCGAGCAGCTACTGCGGGTAACCGAGAAGGCCTCCCTGGGATTCCAGGAAAGGTCTAAAACGGTAGCAGTGCTGCTCGACGTGGAGAAGGCATTCGCCAAAACTTGGCACGAGGGGCTCGTTTACAAGTTCTTAGAGCATGAGGCCCCCCCTTCCATACATTTCCTTGGTAGCCGGTTTCCTCGGAAACCGAAGCTTCCGAGTAAAGGTGGAGGGGTCGCCGTCCACAGAGCGGCCCATTGGCGCTAGAGTGCCGGAAGGCAGCGTGCTGTCGCCGGCACTCTTCGCAGCTTACACGGCCGACATCCCAACGCATCACAACACCCAAACCTGTCAAAATGCGGATGATCTCATGATCTTCGCAGTAAATAGGAACACACGGTACAGCTTCCGGCAAATCCAAACCCAGCTCCGGGCCATTGGCGAATGGAGCGCAAAATGGCGAATGGCAATTAACCCGGAGAAGAGCTCTGCAATTCTCCTGGCGAAAACCAGAGCCAACCGGTTGCAGCAGAACTTCGTTTTACGGCGCCGTGAAATCCCATGGGTGCAGACGGCGAAGTATCTCGGAGTGACGCTGGACCGTAAGTTAACTTACGTTCCGCACGTCAAGGGCAAGGTCCAGCTGGGGCACGTCATACTCCGGAGCCTATACCCTATTTTCCACTCAACTATGCCCATCCGACTCAAACTCCAGCTGTATCGGGCGATCATTCCGCCGATGATTCTGTAAGGCTGTGAGATCTGGGGAACAGTGGTTAATACCACTTTCGTCAGGCTCCAGACGCTGCAGAACGAGGCCCTTCGTATCATATACGATACAGACTGGAGGTTTCCTGCTCATATCCTACATGAGCGCTCCCAGATCCCGTACATTGTCGATGTCATCCGCGAGAGGGCACGGTCAATGTACAACAAAATCCAAAATCACCCCAACCCTTTAGTGAACTCCCTGGGCAGGTATGACCAGAGGGATCAAAGACGCTTGCCATCCTTCATACTACCAAGAGACGTCTTGGGGCCCCTTGGTTAACCCAAGAGAAACCCCAGATGTCTCTAGGAGCAATTTTTATGTCTGATGGATCAAGCGATATACAACCCGTAACCAAAACGGAGCAAAAACTAAAATCGTGTCTCCCAAAACGGGGGAACGCTTAAGTGCACCTGCCTATGACAATTAAACAAGGGCATCCCATTCCAAATTCCCAAAAAATCAAACACTCCAGCAGAAAATGAAACCAAATACTTTCTCATTTCGCAGGTTAAGCTGCAAAGCGGCTAGGTACTGCGGCATAAGACACCCGGACGGGGAAAAAGAAAAATAGCCCCGCCCGACTAGGACTACCTCTGCACATAATTTTATCTACTCTTTGTTACTCTCTGTTTCTACACATTTTGAAGTTCTGATTGTTGCCTTTACATTAACAAGGAGAAAGATAGACTCCATGGTCTGGCAGTAAGCTAACATCTAAACCTAAAAGTCCCGGGTTTACTCCCGTTTGGAACATAGGAATTTTCTTTTAAAGACTGGTTCACAACAGTCCGGTAATGAAAACACCAATGGATATCGATCATCGATAACAGTCAAAGGTCCACAATGAATACTAGGAATTTTGATAGATAGGGTCAACATGAAAAATTCAATGCCACGGCCGGGATTTGAACCACGGATCTCCTCGTTTCCATCCAGTCGCTATAACCCATTGGACGTGCCGTGGCCTCATGACATTAAATTCTCCAATTGACTCATATATTTCCCCGGTACACCACTAGGGGCTCTCGTATCCGAGATGAACCGTTTGTGGTGACTTACTATTGTTAAGTACTTGAGTCCCGGGCTTTATGATTTAACTCTTATTATTTTAGTTAATTGATGGCAATTAATAATTTCTTCACACTAGCCGTATTAGGCTAAAGTTTTTGATAGTCAAGATGAAAAATTCAATGCCACGGTCAGGATTTGAACCACGGATCTTACGATAGTAAGTTGCCACAAACAGTGAATCTCGAATGCGAGAGCCCCTAGTGGTGTACCGGGGAAATATATGACTCAAATGTAGAATTTAATGTCATGAGGGCAAGTTGGCCATGGTAGCTCAAGGGGCTAGAGCGACTGGACGGAAACCAAGATATCCGTTGTTCAAATCCCGGCCGTGGCATTGAATTTTTCATGTTGAATCTATCAAAAACCTTAGCCTATAAACGGCTAGTGTGGATAAATGATTAATTTCCATCAATTAACTAAAATAATTAGGAATTTTGTTTGTAACTGGCCAATAATTCTTTGCAGCTTGCTACTACAGAGAGCTCTAGTGGCTGTTTCACAACATGGCCACCTTGAATACTTTCTACCTTCAACAATATGAACAATATGAATCTAACATGCCGTGCCGCGAGGCCCTGGGAATACATTTGAATACATTCAGTTTACCTCTTTTTAAGTTTTTTTACCTGTTGTTTAGTTTGTTCTATTTTTTTTTTTAATTTTATTTTATATATTTGTTTATTCATCAATGGGAACGATGCAATGTTTTTGTTTTCAATATATATTTATTATTTAGGTGGTGGTTAGGGTTTTTGTCGTTCATTTAGTGTTGTGAGGATTTCCATTCATTGGGCGGAAAGGAGGGCGTCTAGGGGTAACGGAAGATTGAGTAGTGACTTGGATGTCTCAAAGCAATAAATAATTTACTTTTCACTTCAATTACCAGCGTAAGTGAGCTCAAATCGGATGATGTAAGGCTCCATGAAACCGCTAAGGCCAGCGTTCCTTTCTCAGTAAATCAAACCATTCTCTCTGTAATGCCACATTTCCAGGATTCTTCTGAATTATCCAGTGTAACGTTCCCATCGCCAACCAGATGGCACATGTCTGGAGTGACATGCTTTTAAAAAACTGAATTCCAGCCGCTGGAGTCTCCGAAGACATAGCGGAGCCTCCGGCGGGCACCATTTTGCAATAAAGTCTCTGAGCACCATCCAATATTATTCACCTGTTTACAAGAGACAATCCTATGGCCCAAATATGTGAACAAAATTGGCATAAGTTGCGCGGCCATGTCGTCATAATTTTTCAGCTGTTGGTATGCTCTCGTTAAATATTTCGTATGCTGTCTCTTGCCAATCTGTAGGAACAACTTTATTGAAGAGGTTCTTCCATATAATTTTCCACTCTCTATTCTCTTTCTCTTCAATTCTGGGTGTACACTGAAATGTATTGAACAGCTGATATTGTTTTCTCGTTGTTTCGGAAACTACGAGGTCATCACTAATGTCCAGCAGATGTCTGAGATGAATAACAATGGGTTTAAATCCAGGATATACCCTCTGAGGGTTCTGTATCTGTTCCTGCGAGAAACTCCCATCTATCCATGAACTATTCCCACACAGTGATTTAAAAGCAGTTTTCCCTAATAAGGCCATGCATTTCTTGGCGATGTCCACCAGTCCACATCCACCTTTGGATTACGGCAATCGTAACTGTGATCTATAAGCTTTACCTGTCCATAAGAAGTAACCAAGCACTTGCTCAAGTTTCTGTGCTTCACATTTCGGAATTGGCAGTATCTGTACTAAGTACCAAATTTGACTGAAACCATGGATATTGTGACTTTGTGGGTTCATGAAATGAAAAGTCCAATTGCACCACTCAAAAAATGTTATTTATTTCCACCGGCTTACAGTTAAACACTTGCCAATTACACAGAATTACGTAATTCACACAATTACGATTCACCAGTTCGTCCGTTACAATTCCACTTTGCTCTCGCAATTACGTACAATCTTCCGATGCACGTACACAGTCTTCTCGTCCGTACACTAGCACTGCACTCTTGCGCTGCTCGCCAAGAACTGACTGACTAACTCAATTCACTCACTACCACCATTTTTTTTAGGGATATCACCGTTTTCTGGAAGTCTCTAGTTTCCGTGAATCACCGCGAAAGTTCCAGAGGACAGGGGAAGGGGAAAGAGGCGGCCAGCGACAAGTGACACTCCCCTAATCAACCCCTCAGTTAGTGACTGAGATTAATGGGAGGGTGTGGCTCGGCTGCCTCTGGTCCCTTCTCAGCTGTCGTTGGTTGTGCTTTCCGCTAATTGGGTGACAATATGTACAATATCCGCGCGATATAAAGAGCGATCGGGTTCCAAGTCCTCATTCGGTAAGATCCGTTTAACTCCTTAAACATAGATGACAACTTTGAAATTTGAAATGCGCTATACACTGACATCTAGTGGCTGATACGCCAAGCTTTATCATGTCCGCCATATTTCGTTTTGATCAATTTCGAGGTTAATTAGCTAACGAGTTTACAACAATCGTATGTTACAATTAGAATTTTAGTTCGTCCTTGACAACATATACATGTTATGAGACACGTCAAAATGTATAAATACAGTATATACATAAAGTCAAATTGATTACATACAATATACACAGTAAGCAGCTTTTCTATGGTTTCATGTGGTATTTGCATAGACTAATTTACTACAAGAAATGTCATAATATAAATATTACACGTTTGTGAATGTACTATGCTCCCAGTGCTCATTTACATGGTTATAGTTCTAAAAATTCATTAACCGTATAAAAACAGTGTACATCCAAAAATGTCTTAACCTTATTCTTAAAGTGTTTTAATGATGCAGCTTGTTTAAATGAATTTGGAAGTTTATTATATAACATTATCACTTTGTAGTTAAAGCTTACTTCATAAAGGCTCGTTTGGTGCGCTCGAATTGCCAGTTTATCCTTGTTACGAGTGTAGTACATCAGCATTTACTTGAAAATGATTTATATTTGTATGAACATTTGTGGATGTTATGGCTCTCGAAAGGGGACACATTATTATTCGTCTACCTCCGTATAACTGTGATCTGAATGCAATTGAGCTGGCGTGGACAAAACTAAGGAATGTTTTCAGAGGATGCAACGTTACTTGTGATATCTTCGCTTATCTTACAGGAATCGAACCAGGGCCTCTCTAATGCGAGCCACAGACGAAACCGTCTGAGCTATTCCGCTCGGTCAGAGAATGTATTGCATTCTGTCCAAAGATACCGTAAGGAGATATAATTGGAAGTTTTGAGGTTATCTGATTAGAAACAATGTATTGCCCGACTCTCTTGGGTGGAATATTTTTTACAAGAGTTTGAAAGGTCACAGTTATACGCCGTGTAAAGAGAATGAACTTCCAAGATGTCACGTAACAAGTTATAAAGTAGCTATTTGATTATCAGTTAAAGTTTAATATATTTTCGTGCACCTACAAGAAAATTAACAATAAGATAATGTTTAAATTGAAGAAGATGGAGGAATAGGTGCTTTTAGGAATATATAAAGTTATTTGATCTCCGTGTAAAGGTTGATATCTTATTATAGATTAAAATTCAGTAATTTCTATGACTACTATATTAATTCAGTACACATACACGTAAATTTTAATTTACTGAAAACAGTGTTTTGTTCAGTGATGCGAGGATTGATTGTGCTTTGTCTTTGTTTATATTTGTGTTATATCCACTGCTTCATTCGTTGTTATGAAATTTAGTAAATATCCTAATGATGCTCCCGTAACATCGATTACTAATCGTATTTTCACCTGGTTTGTTTACAGAGAAAATCCCGAACATAAAAAGCTTCAGGAAAGCTTCAGGTTTTAGTTTATGTTCCTACTTTATTTAGCAGGACAGGTATATGCGAGGGGGGGGCAAAAGAAATCGGACTCCAAGAGCGCTGCCACTCGTACACGTAGTTCAGGGTTCTCACGCTAGATGGTGTTAGTAGAGACGTTCATGAAACAGCTGTGCAGACGGCGTCAGTGTACAGCTGAACGTGCAAGTGTGGTATTGTGTTTCTTTGACTGTTGGGTTACATCTGCGAAGTCGTTATGGCAACTTTAAAAAAACAAAGAGTGTGTGTGAAATTTTGTTTCCTGCTTAAAAAGCCTACAACGAAGACACACCAAAAGCTTCAGGAAGTTTTCCAGGAGGACGCTATGAGCCGCACACAGGATTTCGAGTGGTTTGGGCGCTTTAAACATGGTGAGATGTGTGTTGAAGACCAAGCACGTTCTGGAAGCCCTTCAGCATCGCGAAATGAGGAGAACATTCAAAAGGTCCCCCAAAAGATCAACGAGGATCGTCAGCAAACGATCGACCAAATTTCTGCAGCGACAGGAATTAGTTGGAGCTCGTGTCAGCGTATTTTGAGGGAGGATTTGCACATGAGACGTGTTGCTGCTAAATTTGTTCCACGCCTTGTCACACAGGAGGACAAAACCATCCGCATGATTGTGTGTCAGGACTTGAAAACAGAGATTACACGTGACCCAAACTTCTTGAACAAAGTCATTACAGGGGATGAGAGTTGGTGTTAAGGGTATGACCCAAAAACCAAGCAAGCGTCAAGCCAATGGAGGACTCCTAACTCTCCCAGACCAAAAACGGCAAGGCAAGTGAGGTCAAATGTGAAGACGATGATCATTGTCTTTTTTTATGTTCGTGGAATTGTGCATCGGGAATTCGTACCCCCTGGCCAGACTGTTAACGAGCACTTTTACTTGGATGTTTTAAGGCGTCTGCGAGAGGATGTGAGGAGGAAACGATCGGAACTTTGGTGATCAGGTGACTGGTTTCTGTATCACGACAACGCTCCAGCACACTCGGCCTTACGAGTGACCCACTATTTGGCATCTCAGAGGTGGTCTGTCGTTCCCCACCCTCTGTATTCGCCGGACCTAGCACCATGCGACTTTTTCCTATTTCCACGAATGAAAAAAGCGCTAAAAGGGGGGGGGGCATTATGACGATGTGGAGTCGGTAAAAACAGCTTAGCAAAGAGCACAGGACAATATCAAACTTGAAGAGTTCCAAACATGCTTCCAACAGTGGGAAAAGAGACTTGACAAGTGCATCACATGTAATGGAGAGCATTTTGAAGGTGACTGAAGTAGTTTTGTAAAAAGGTTCATCAATATAATTTTTATTTAAAGAATCCGATTTCTTTAGGGTCCCACCTCGAATTCATGTACTATAATATATATTTTATCTATTCATACACTTTAAATTACAATAATTATCTGTAATTACTGTAATTAACATAATGAGATTGAGATAGGAGGTTCTGACACAAACATATGCCTTCCCTTCATTAGCTTCTAGATCAATGACTGTAAATTATCAAGTAATAAATAGAAACACTGCTGTTGCTTTCTGAACCTGATAAAAATATACATAATTGCATTTACTAATAGGTTTAATACGTGTTAAATGTTCGTATGCCATTAAACATATGTTTCTGTTATTCGCTAAATATTTATCAATGTCTTACAATGCATTTCGTGGTTTTTTTTACCCTTGCTTGAGTCATGCTTGCAGTAAAAATGACAAATTGTCCCTTTACGTAAGTGCCATTGACAGGGATGTAGTTGAACCACTGGCATTTCAACTGCATTAAAAAAACAGGTGCTTCATCAGCTATGCGTAGGAGGACTGAAAAGATTCCGACCTAAGAAAGCTAAGACATTTTCGAGAATATACTCGGCGTTTTTCAACATAGTCTCCTTGTAACTCTACACACTTCTCCCAGCAATGCTCCAATCACTGTAACACGTCCAAATAGTACTCGGCGTTTTTCAACATAGTCTCCTTGTAACTCTACACACTTCTCTCAGCGATGTTCCCATCCCTGTAACCCGTCCAAATAGTACTCGGCGTTTTTCAACATAGTCTCCTTGTAACTCTACACACTTCTCTCAGCGATGTTCCCATCTCTGTAACCCGTCCAAATAGTACTCGGCGTTTTTCAACATAGTCTCCTTGTAACTCTACACAATTCTCCCAGCGATGTTCTCATCTCTGTAACCCGTCCAAATAGTACTCGGCGTTTTTCAACATAGTCGACTTTTTACGCTGCACACTTCTCCCAGCGATGCTCACATCTCTGTAACCCGTCCAAATAGCTCTCGGCGTTTTTCAACATAGTCTCCTTGTAACTTTACACACCTCTCCCAGCGATGTTCTCATCTATGTAACCCGTCCAAATAGTAATCGGCGTTTTTCAACATAGTCTCCTTGTAACTCTACACACTTCTCCCAATGATGTTACCATTTCTGTAACACGTCCAAATAGCACTCGACGTTTTTCAACATAGTCTCCTTGTAACTCTACACACTTCTCCCAGCGATGTTCCCATCTATGTAACACGTCCAAATAGTACTCGACGTTTTTCAACATAGTCTCCTTGTAACTCTACACACTTCTCCCAATGATGCTACCATCTCTGTAACTCGTCCAAATAGTACTCGACGTTTTTCAACATAGTCTCCTTGTAACTCTACACACTTCTCCCAGCGATGTTGCCATCTATGTAACACGTCCAAATAGTACTCGACGTTTTTCAACATAGTCTCCTTGTAACTCTACACACTTCTCCCAGCGATGTTACCATCTCTGTAACCCGTCCAAATAGTACTCGACGTTTTTCAACATAGTCTCCTTGTAACTCTACACACTTCTCCCAGCGATGTTCCCATCTCTGTAACCGTCCAAAGAGTACTCGGCGTTTTTCAACATAGTCTCCTTGTACGTCCACACACTTCTCCCAGCGATGTTCTCATCTCTGTAGCCCGTCTAAATAGTACTCGGCGTTTTTCAACATAGTCTCCTTGAAACTCTACACACTTCTCCCAGCGATGTTCTCATTTCTGTAACCGTCCAAAGAGTACTCGGCGTTTTTCAACATAGTCTACTTGTACGTCTACACACTTCTCCTAGCGATGTTCTCATCTCTGTAACCCGTCCAAATAGTACTCGACGTTTTTCAACATAGTCTCCTTGTAACTCTACACACTTCTCCCAGCGATGTTCTCATCTCTGTAACCGTCCAAATAGTACTCGGCGTTTTTCAACATAGTCTCCTTGTAACTCTACACACTTCTACCAGCGATGTTACCATCTCTGTAACACGTCCAAAGAGTACTCGGCGTTTCTCAACATAGTATCCTTGTAACTCTCCACACTTCTCCCAGCGATGTTCTCATCTCTGTAACCCGTCCAAATAGTACTCGGCGTTTTTCAGCATAGTCTCCATGTAACTCTACACACTTCTCCCAGCGATGTTCTCATGTCTGTAACCCGTCCAAATAGTACTCGAAGTTTTTCAACATAGTCTCCTTGTAACTCCACAAACTTTTCCCAGCAATGTTCTCATCTCTGTAATCCGTCCAAATAGTACTCGGCGTTTTTCAACATAGTCTCCTTGTAACTCTACACACTTCTCCCAGCGATACTCTCATTTCTGTAACACGTCCAAATAGAACTCGACGGTTTTCAACATTGTCTCCTTGTAACTCTACACACTTCTCCCAGCGATATTCCCAACTCTGTAACACGTCCAAATAGTACTCGGCGTTTTTCAACATAGTCTCCTTGTAACTCTACACACTTCTCCTGGCGATACTCCCATCTCTGTAACCCGTCCAAATAGTACTCGGCGTTTTTTAACATAGTCTCCTTGTAACTCTATACACTTCTCCCAGCGATTCTCCCATCTCTGTAACACGTCCAAATAGTACTCGGCGTTTTTCAACATAGTCTCATTGTAACTCTACACACTTCTCCCAGCGATGCTCACATCTCTGTAACCCGTCCAAATAGTTCTCGGCGTTTTTGAACATATTCTCCTTGTAACTCTACACACTTCTCCCAGCGATGATCCCATCTCTGAAACCCGTCCTAATAGTCCTCGGCGTTTTTCAACATAGTCTCCTTGTAACTCTACACACTTCTCCCAGCGATGCTCACATCTCTGTAACCCGTCCAAATAGTTCTCGGCGTTTTTCAACATAGTCTCCTTGTAACTTTACACACCTCTCCCAGCGATGTTCTCATCTATGTAACCCGTCCAAATAGTACTCGGCGTTTTTCAACATAGTCTCCTTGTAACTCTACACACTTCTCTCAGCGATGTTCTCATCTCTGTAACCCGTCCAAATAGTTCTCGGCGTTTTTCAACATAGTCTCCTTGTAACTCTACACAATTCTCTCAGCGATGTTCTCATCACTGTAACCCGTCCAAATAGCACTCGGCGTTTTTCAACATAGTCTCCTTGTAACTCTACACACTTCTCCCAGCGATGCTCCCATCTCTGTAACCCGTCCAAATACTACTCGGCGTTTTTCAACATAGTCTCCTTGTAACTCCGCACGCTTCTCCCACCGATGCTCACATCTCTGTAACACCTCCAAATAGTACACGGCGTTTTTCAACATAGTCTCCTTGTAACTGTACACACTTCTCCCAGCGATGCTCTCATCTCTGTAACCCGTCCAAATAGTACTCGGCGTTTTTCAACATAGTCTCCTTGTAACTCTACAAACTTCTCCCAGCGATGCTCCCATCTCTGTAACCCGTCCAAATACTACTCGGCGTTTTTCAACACAGTCTCCTTGTAACTCCGCACACTTCTCCCACCAATGCTCACATCTCTGTAACACGTCCAAATAGTACACGGCGTTTTTCAACATAGTCTCCTTGTAACTGTACACACTTCTCCCAGCGATTCTCTCATCTCTGTAACCCGTCCAAATAGCACTCGGCGTTTTTCAACATAGTCTCCTTGTAACTCTACAAACTTCTCCCAGCGATGCTCCCATCTCTTTAACACGTCCAAATAGTACTCGGCGTTTTTCAACATAGTCCGCTTGTAATTCTACACACTTCTCCCAGCGATGTTCTCATCTCTGTAACACGTCCAAATAGTACTCGGCGTTTTTCAACATAGTCTCCTTGTAACTCTACACACTTCTACCAGCGATGTTCCCATCTCTGTAACCCGTCCAAATAGTACTTGGCGTTTTTCAACATAGTCTCCTTGTAACTCTACACACTTCTCCCAAGCGATGTTCCCATCTCTGTAACCCGTCCAAATAGTACTCGGCGTTTTTCAACATAGTCTCCTTGTAACTCTACACACTTCTCCCAGCGATGTTCCCATCACTGTAACACGTCCAAATAGTACTCGGCGTTTTTCAACATAGTCTCCTTGTAACTCTACACACTTCTCCCAGCGATGTTCTCATCTCTGTAACCGTCCAAAGAGTACTCGGCGTTTTTCAACATAGTCTCCTTGTACGTCTACACACTTCTCCCAGCGATGTTCTCATCTCTGTAACCCGTCCAAATAGTACTCGACGTTTTTCAACATAGTCTCCTTGTAACTCTACACACTTCTCCCAGCGATGTTCTCATCTCTGTAACCGTCCAAATAGTACTCGACGTTTTTCAACATAGTCTCCTTGTAACTCTACACACTTCTACCAGCGATGTTACCATCTCTGTAACACGTCCAAAGAGTACTCGGCGTTTCTCAACATAGTATCCTTGTAACTCTCCACACTTCTCCCAGCGATGTTCTCATCTCTGTAACCCGTCCAAATAGTACTCGGCGTTTTTCAGCATAGTCTCCTTGTAACTCTACACACTTCTCCCAGCGATGTTCTCATGTCTGTAACCCGTCCAAATAGTACTCGAAGTTTTTCAACATAGTCTCCTTGTAACTGCACAAACTTTTCCCAGCAATGTTCTCATCTCTGTAACCCGTCCAAACAGTACTCGGCGTTTTTCAACATAGTCTCCTTGTAACTCTACACACTTCTCCCAGCGATACTCTCATTTCTGTAACACGTCCAAATAGTACTCGACGGTTTCCATCATTGTCTCCTTGTAACTCTACACACTTCTCCCAGCGATGTTCCCAACTCTGTAACACGTCCAAATAGTACTCGGCGTTTTTCAACATAGTTTCCTTGTAACTCTACACACTTCTCCTAGCGATACTCCCATCTCTGTAACCCGTCCAAATAGTACTCGGCGTTTTTTAACATAGTCTCCTTGTAACTCTATACACTTCTCCCAGCGATGCTCCCATCTCTGTAACACGTCCAAATAGTTCTCGGCGTTTTTCAACATAGTCTCATTGTAACTCTACACACTTCTCCCAGCGATGCTCACATCTCTGTAACCCGTCCAAATAGTTCTCGGCGTTTTTGAACATATTCTCCTTGTAACTCTACACACTTCTCCCAGCGATGATCCCATCTCTGTAACCCGTCCTAATAGTCCTCGGCGTTTTTCAACATAGTCTCCTTGTAACTCTACACACTTCTCCCAGCGATGCTCTCATCTCTGTAACCCGTCCAAATAGTTCTCGGCGTTTTTCAACATAGTCTCCTTGTAACTTTACACACCTCTCCCAGCGATGTTCTCATCTATGTAACCCGTCCAAATAGTACTCGGTGTTTTTCAACATAGTCTCCTTGTAACTCTACACACTTCTCTCAGCGATGTTCTCATCTCTGTAACCCGTCCAAATAGTTCTCGGCGTTTTTCAACATAGTCTCCTTGTAACTCTACACAATTCTCTCAGCGATGTTCTCATCACTGTAAACCGTCCAAATAGCACTCGGCGCTTTTCAACATAGTCTCCTTGTAACTCTACACACTTCTCCCAGCGATGCTCCCATCTCTGTAACCCGTCCAAATACTACTCGGCGTTTTTCAACATAGTCTCCTTGTAACTCCGCACGCTTCTCCCACCGATGCTCACATCTCTGTAACACCTCCAAATAGTACACGGCGTTTTTCAACATAGTCTCCTTGTAACTGTACACACTTCTCCCAGCGATGCTCTCATCTCTGTAACCCGTCCAAATAGTACTCGGCGTTTTTCAACATAGTCTCCTTGTAACTCTACAAACTTCTCCCAGCGATGCTCCCATCTCTGTAACCCGTCCAAATACTACTCGGCGTTTTTCAACATAGTCTCCTTGTAACTCCGCACACTTCTCCCACCAATGCTCACATCTCTGTAACACGTCCAAATAGTACACGGCGTTTTTCAACATAGTCTCCTTGTAACTGTACACACTTCTCCCAGCGATGCTCTCATCTCTGTAACCCGTCCAAATAGTACTCGGCGTTTTTCAACATAGTCTCCTTGTAACTCTACAAACTTCTCCCAGCGATGCTCCCATCTCTGTAACACGTCCAAATAGTACTCGGCGTTTTTCAATATAGTCCGCTTGTAATTCTACACACTTCTCCGAGCGATGTTCTCATCTCTGTAACACGTCCAAATAGTACTCGTCGTTTTTCAACATAGCCTCCTTGTAACTCTACACACTTCTACCAGCGATGTTCCCATCTCTGTAACCCGTCCAAATAGTACTTGGCGTTTTTCAACATAGTCTCCTTGTAACTCTACACACTTCTCCCAAGCGATGTTCCCATCTCTGTAACCCGTCCAAATAGTACTCGGCGTTTTTCAACATAGTCTCCTTGTAACTCTACACACTTCTCCCAGCGATGTTCCCATCACTGTAACACGTCCAAATAGCACTCGGCGTTTTTCAACATGGTCTCCTTGTAACTCTACACACTTCTTCTAGCGATGTTCTCATCTCTGTAACGCGTCCTAATAGTACTCGGCGTTTTTCAACATAGTCTCCTTGTAACTCTACACACTTCTCCCAGCGATGCTGCGATCTCTGTAACACGTCCAAATAGTACTCGTCGTTTTTCAACATAGTCTCCTTGTAACTCTACACACTTCTCCCAGCGATGCTCTCATCTCTCTAACACGTCCAAATAGTACTCGGCGTTTTTCAACATAGTCTCCTTGTAACTCTACACACTTCTCCCTGCGATGCTCTCATCTCTGTAACCCGTCCAAATAGTACTCGGCGTTTTTCAACATAGCCTCCTTGTAACTCTACACACTTCTCCCAGCGATGCTGCCATCTCTGTAACACGTCCAAATAGTACTCGTCGTTTTTCAACATAGTCTCCTTGTAACTCTACACACTTCTCCCAGCGATGCTCTCATCTCTGTAACCCGTCCAAATAGTACTCGTCGTTTTTCAACATAGACTCCTTGTAACTTTACACACTTTTCCCTGCGATGCTCTCATCTCTGTAACCCGTCCAAATAGTACTCGGCGTTTTTCAACATAGTCTCCTTGTAACTCTACATGCTTCTCCCTGCGATGCTCTCATCTATGTGACCCGTCCAAATAGTACTCGTCGTTTTTCAACATAGTCTCCTTGTAAATCTACACACTTCTCCCTGCGATGCTTTCATCTCTGTAACCCGTCCAAATAGTACTCGGCGTTTTTCAACATAGTTTCCTTGTAACTGTACACACTTCTCCCTGCGATGCTCTCATCTCTGTGACACGTCCAAATAGTACTCGTCGTTTTTCAACATAGTCTCCTTGTAACTCTACAGACTTCTGCCTGCGATGCTCTCATCTCTGTAACCCGTACAAATAGTACTCGGCGTTTTTCAACATAGTCTCCTTGTAACTCTACACACTTCTCCCTGCGATGCTCTCATCTCTGTAACCCGTCCAAATAGTACTCGGCGTTTTTCAACATAGCCTCCTTGTAACTCTACACACTTCTCCCAGCGATGCTGCCATCTCTGTAACACGTCCAAATAGTACTCGTCGTTTTTCAACGTAGTCTCCTTGTAACTCTACACACTTCTCCCAGCGATGCTCTCATCTCTGTAACCCGTCCAAATAGTACTCGTCGTTTTTCAACATAGTCTCCTTGTAACTCTACACACTTCTCCCTGCGATGCTCTCATCTCTGTAACCCGTCCAAATAGTACTCGGCGTTTTTCAACATAGTCTCCTTGTAACTCTACACACTTTTCCCTGCGATGCTCTCATTTCTGTAACCCGTCCAAATAGTACTCGTCGTTTTTCAACATAGTATCCTTGTTACTCTACACACTTCTCCCTGCGATGCTTTCATCTCTGTAACCCGTCCAAATAGTACTCGGCGTTTTTCAACATAGTTTCCTTGTAACTGTACACACTTCTCCCTGCGATGCTCTCATCTCTGTTACACGTCCAAATAGTACTCGTCGTTTTTCAACATAGTCTCCTTGTAACTCTACAGACTTCTCCCTGCGATGCTCTCATCTCTGTAACCCGTACAAATAGTACTCGGCGTTTTTCAACATAGTCTCCTTGTAACTCTACACACTTCTCCTAGCGATGATCTCATCTCTGTAACACGTCCAAATAGTACTCGCCGTTTTTCAGCATAGTCTCCTTGTAACTCTACACACTTCTCCCAGCGATGCTCCCATCTCTGTAACACGTCCAAATAGTACTCGTCGTTTTTCAACATAGTCTCCTTGTAACTCTACACACTTCTCCCTGCGATGCTCTCATCTCTGTAACCCGTCCAAATAGTACTCGGCGTTTTTCAACATAGTCTCCTTGTAACTCTACACACTTCTCCTAGCGATGATCTCATCTCTGTAACACGTCCAAATAGTACTCGGCGTTTTTCAACATAGTCTCCTTGTAACTCTACACACTTCTCCCAGCGATGTTCTCATCTCTGTAACGCGTCCTAATAGTACTCGGCGTTTTTCAACATAGTCTCCTTGTAACTCTACACACTTCTCCCAGCGATGCTGCGATCTCTGTAACACGTCCAAATAGTACTCGTCGTTTTTCAACATAGTCTCCTTGTAACTCTACACACTTCTCCCAGCGATGCTCTCATCTCTGTAACCCGTCCAAATAGTACTCGGCGTTTTTCAACATAGTCTCCTTGTAACTCTACACACTTCTCCCAGCGATGCTCTCATCTCTGTAACACGTCCAAATAGTACTAGGCGTTTTTTGAACATAGTCTCCTTGTAACTCTACACACTTCTCCCTGCGATGCTCTCATCTCTGTAACACGTCCAAATAGTACTCGGCGTTTTTCAACATAGTCTCCTTGTAACTCTACACACTTCTCCCAGCGATGTTCTCATCTCTGTAACGCGTCCTAATAGTACTCGGCGTTTTTCAACATAGTCTCCTTGTAACTCTACACACTTCTCCCAGCGATGCTGCGATCTCTGTAACACGTCCAAATAGTACTCGTCGTTTTTCAACATAGTCTCCTTGTAACTCTACACACTTCTCCCAGCGATGCTCTCATCTCTGTAACCCGTCCAAATAGTACTCGGGGTTTTTTTCAACATAGTCTCCTTGTAACTCTACACACTTCTCCCAGCGATGCTCTCATCTCTGTAACACGTCCAAATAGTACTCGACGTTTTTCAACATAGTCTCCTTGTAACTCTACACACTTCTCCCAGCGATGTTCTCATCTCTGTAACACGTCCAAATAGTACTCGGCGTTTTTCAACATAGTCTCCTTGTAACTCTACACACTTCTCCTAGCGATGATCTCATCTCTGTAACCCGTCCAAATAGTACTCGGCGTTTTTCAACATAGTCTCCTTGTAACTCTACACACTTCTCCCGGTGCCTAATTTCTTCCTCCAGATATCGGAGGGATGAAGCATTGTGAAGTAACCTCATAGGGAAGCGTCTGTATACAGAATATATAACCCGAAGGCTTTCACGTTGGAGCAGCGGAAAGTTGGAGCCTGCAGTCGTACTCCAGCTTTCACACATAAAGCATTATGGGGAGGACTAAAGCCTGGAAAAGGCGTAGCTTCAGGGTAATAGGCATCGTGAAGCGCAACGTCGGGTCAAGTGACGCCGTGGACACATTCGCCCGGTGCGACAACCCCCGAACGTGCTCCCCGAAAGTTATTCCTGGTCCAAAGTCACACCCAAGTATTTAATGGAATTGTCCCAACCTATCCTTCGTCCAGAATAGGCGAATGTGGGGAAGTTGGTAGGAAAGCGACACTTTATAATTAAAATGACTTGGCTTTTCTCCGGGTTTATGGACAATCGCGAGAGTGTGCACCAATCTTGGAGGAGGCGGAGGTGTCTCTTACTGGGGTTGAAGGTTCTATGTGGATGTTTGTTGGTAGAGTACAGCAACACGTCATCAGCATATGAAGCTATTTTGATGTTCGTTTCAGTGGGAAGTCATTCTCCCAAAGTTTCTTCCACTCTTAACCCTTGCAAACAGTAGGAAGTTTGAAGCTTTCCAAAATACGCCTTTAGCTTTACGATGACCTATTGATTTGACCTACATTTTACCAATACAGTAGGCTACTTCAATATGTGACTTTGGTTTGGACAAATACAGACAAAAGCTAAGCTAATGCTTACTTTATTGCAAAATCTTCGTGAAAATAATTAGTTATGACACAACTTACAGAAACAAAACGAGCTGAAGCACTAATTATGATTGGATATGGTGATAGGAGGAGGAAACAAGAAGACGTTTGTATCTTGTTTAATGAAATGTATCCAGAACGAATGTTAGACGAGTGTTAAAAATAAGCCAGAAAGTGTTAAAATTACAGTTCAAAAAATGTCGACCTTAGGATAAAAAAAATAGTTTGTCATTATAAAAGGTCACGTAAACACGTTGTTATCTTACAGCTTTTCTAAAAATATAACTTCACAGAACTATAACAACAAAGTTACAAGAATTGTTCCATATTTTTTGCCCACCCCTATAAGTGCAACACCTTAGATCAGTTTTTGGGTAGTTTATTACATAATGTTGTTTCCTCCCGTTTTTTGTTCATTGACTGGTATTTGGATCATGTTTTGTACCACTAGACGTCCTCCATTCAGACCTTGGTCATCTCACCTAACCATTATATAAGTCAAAGACTATCATGAAGGTACCTGACCTAGCGTCTTGGTCCTCTGTTGACAACTCGGTTTGTGTAGGCGGATCCAGCGTCAGAAATCTGGACAATTGCTTACTAACTTTCAATTGTTTTAACCTGCGATTTGGAAACACCAAGATATTGCAAAAATAACTGAAGTACTTCATAATAAATTATATATATAATCAATTTAAATGACTTCAACATATCGTCTATACCCTATCTCAGGCTAGTTTGCTCCTGCTGTAAACATCTGACTGGAAAGTTAGACAGAGACTGAGATATTGGGACAGAAGACGGTTAAGCTGTTGATTGGTTTGGGATTAGGATTTCATTACGGAGGGGATTCGGTACGTAGGCCACCATGCTGGATTTATTGTTCCTTTAGCCCCCAGTGTGCGCACCCCCGGGAGGAAGGATGAAGTGAAGGAGACAAAGGGCAGCCGACCCAAGGAGCCACGACAGTACAGTGGGCAGGGTCCGTACAGTTTGCTCAGATAGAGACTTCCTCCGACAGGCCAGGACAATGAACTCGCTCCTCTACAGCGGGACAGCAACGAGCGCAGCAGCCAAGCCCTAATACTCTCAGGCAGGCGATCCGAGCCCCAAAGGTCCCTACAGTTTACCTGGATAGAGACTTCCCCCGACAGGCTAGGACAATGAACTCGCTCCTCTACAGCGGGACGGCAACGAGCCCAGCAGCCGAGCCCTAATGGTACCAAGGCAGGCGATCCGAGCCCCAAAGGTCCCTACAGTTTACTTGGATAGAGACTTCCCCCGACAGGCCAGGACAATGAACTCGCTCCCCTACAGCAGGACGGCAACGAGCCCAGCAGCCGAGCCCTAATGGTATCAAGGTAGGCGATCCGAGCTCCAAAGGTCCCTACAGTTTACTTGGATAGAGACTTCCCCCGACAGGCCAGGACAATGAACTCGCTCCCCTACAACGGGATGGCAACGAGCCCAGCAGCCGAGCCCTAATGGTACCAAGGCAGGCGATCCGAGCTCCAAAGGTCCCTACAGTTTACTTGGATAGAGACTTCCCCCGACAGCCCAGGACAACGAACTCGCTCCCATACAGCGGGATGACAACGAGCGCAGCAGCCGAGCTCTAATGGTACCAAGGCAGGCGAACCGAGCCCCAAAAGTCTCTACAGTTTACTTGGATAGAGACTTCCCCCGACAGACCAGAACAACGAACTCGCTCCCCTACAGCGGGACAGCAACGAGCCCAGCAGCCGAGCCCTAATGGTACCAAGGCAGGCGATCCGAGCGCCAAATGTCCCTGACTGGCGGTGACGAAATGGTCCCAGCAGAGGAGCAGAGACCAGCAAAATACCTACTGGAGGAGGAAGTAGTTTATCTCAGAGCATATCGTCCCGCCATGCACCTCCGAGACTCCCGCCGACACTTCTACCCTGAAATAGACCACTAGATGAGAGATGATGTGAAATGATAATGGAGATGAAATGGAGAAACAGGAAATTCGGGGGATGTAATTAGCCAACCCAGCATTCACCTAGTGAGCCGGGAAGCCCCCGATAAAACCATGGGTCAGATAGGACACGGGAATCGAACCTACGCCTCCCGAATGCGGCCCAGAGACTAAACCGCCTGAGACTTCCCGCTCTGTGTTAATTGGTTTAGCGAAGTTAATGGGCATTGCGTACGATAAACCCCTCCTTTAAGTACAGTACTGTAAGTAGTTCTCTAATCAGTGCTCTGTGAGAGCTCATTTCGGAGACAGAAAAGTATGCAAATGTTTCGATTCTTATAAACGTAATAGCTCCACATTTTGTCTTTGTGCTTCACATACCGCCTAGATGTGTTCTGTATACTATATACAGATTAGACAAAAGACAGGTGAACCTATTGTGTTAAATTAAGCTGCATTTTATTTAACAATTGCTAAAGGACACCTGCATTCTTATACCAGGCAGCTCTCTCACAACGAGGTCTCTTCTTCTTCTTCTTCTTCTTCTTCTTCTTCTTCTTCTTCTTCTTCTTCTTCTTCTTCTTCTTCTTCTTCTTCTTCACTTCACGGCATGGGCAGAGTGCTCGTTCGGTCTCACAATAATTGCTCCTTCCATCTCTTTTTAGGTCTACCAACATCTCTCTTCCTTGTGGCTCATATTGGAATGCAATCTTAGGCAGTCTTGTTTCGGACATTCTTTGTATATGCTGCATCCATTCCTTTTGATATTTTTCCATTTTGCTACTTATCGAGTCTACGTTGAGCTCCTTTCTTATGTCTTCATTCCTTATTCTATCCAACCTTGTGCATCCCTTTGTTTTCCTTAAAAAGTTCATCTCTGCACTTTGAATTTGGCTTTTCATTTTCTTCGTGAGTACCCATGCCTCACTTCCATAAAGTAGTGCAGGGACTGCCATTGTTTTGTACAACTTTAATCTTGTATCTCTTCTTGTTTTATTTCTCAACGTTCTATGTACTGTTCCACAAATAATTTGGAATGTTGCAAGCTTTTTGCTCACATCTCTGTCTGTTTTCATCATAGAATTAAGATTGCATCCTAAATAGCTGAATTCTTTTAGTTGTTCTACTGGTTTGTTGTCTAAAATTATTTTTGATCTTATATGTTTTTTTTTCCCAAAAGGCCACTATCTTAGATTTTTCCGTCGATATTTTAGGATCATACTGTTGGCATACTTTGTTCAAGCGGTGTAGTGCATAATGTAATTTACCCTCCGTTTCTTGTATTCAAACCACGTCATCTGCATATAGTAAAATATTTAAAACGTTGTTCTTATTTATTTTTAATCCTGATTTAATAATACTTTTCCAATTTTGGATGATGTCATTTACATATATATTAAAAAGAGTAGGTGATACACTGCACCCTTGTCTTACGCCTCTATTAATTAAAATTGGTTCGGTTTTATGAACTCCTGTGTTTATTATTATTATTTTGGAGTTGCTGTACATACTTTTGATTACTTTAATTGATTTTTGTGGATATCCACTATTTTACATAATTTTCCATAGCTTTTCCCTATTAACAGTGTCAAATGCCTTCTTGAAGTCTAGGAATGACAGATGTGTTTGTAAATTATACTCTTGTCTTTTCTCAATTATTTGCTGCAAAACAAATATATTATCTCTTGTCGATCGTCCTGTTCTAAAGCCGCTTTGTTCTTCCTCTATTAATACCTCGGCTATTCTTTTCAATCTTTTATTTATAATCATTGCATACACTTTATAGGCTGTGTTGAGAGGGCTTATACCTCGGTAGTTTTGGCATTCTCTCCTGTCTCCTTTTTTAAAGATGGATATAACTTCTTCATTATTCCAGATGTCTGGAATTTTACACCCCTTCCAACATTCATTTATTAAGTACAATAATTTTAAATGCAGTATTATACCCCCATATTTTAGCAGTTCCATATTTATTCCGTCTGGTCTAGTTGCTTTTCAATTTTTGCATTCCTTAAGCGCTTCTAGTAATTCTTCCATTGAGATCATGTCATGTCATTGAGGTCTGTATGGAGTTGAATGTTGATTAAGATGTTATTGTTTATAGTGTGGAGTTACTTCTGATATTTAACACGTATTTCCTGTACATCTCGTGTATCTCACAAGCCCAACAACACTTATGTAGATACAATAAGATTCTCATCATAGAGCAGGCCTTTGCTTCAGCCGAAATAAAACACAATCGAGGCAAACCTTTAAAAAGTGGCGAGAGCCGAATGATCGTACATTGTTTTCCGGTGCTTAAGGAAAGAAACACGGAATCGTCTATTAAAACATTGAGAAATAAACTGATTATCTCCTTGGTGTTTCCGCAAGTAGTGTACGTAATGTTAGAATGGAGCAGCAATCATCCGGAACTCTAAGAACACCGGGAAACAGCGCGTAAATGCAAACAGCGCGTGGAGAAATACGACAATTTTACAAAAAGTACTATACACAGTAAAATGCAATATTATTTTTTCAGAAATGAACCAACTTGTATATTTAATAAGTTAATGTGTAACCATTTATTTATTGTGTAGAAGTTAGCGCTGCTAGTGTTGCAAAACTTATGGGTATGCATGTTGCGTCTAACACGTGGCAAGTTGAGTCAGCTGCGCCTTGTTTACAATAGGATTAAACTAGCGTGAGATGGAGTATAGAAACAACTATACAGTATATATTATAAGGGCGGATCCATAAGCACGGCTTAGGAATGAAGATGTCTATTTTTTCAAACACAGCCCCTTGATCTCTAACACCTATGCGGCCAAGAGGGACATCCCCAGGAGGAAGCGTGAGACGAGCGGAGACAGAGCACAGTCGGCAAGGTCTCTACATTTTAATTAAATACAAACCTGTCCCTGTAGGTCAGGACAACGGATGTTCCCCACTCTTGTGGCAGGGAACTGGTCCCAGCAGCCGGTTCGGAGACCGGCAACCGACCTACCGGAGGAAGTGATTCACTTAGAGCACATCAACCTGCCATGCAGTGCCGACTCCCGCCAACACTTTTACCGTCAAAGAGACCCTAGGTTAGAGATAATAATCGATATCAAATGGAGGAACAGGAAACTCGGGGGATGTAATCACTTGGCGACCCGGGAAAACCCTTGGAAAAAACTCATGGGTCAGGTAAGTCTGCCACGACATCGAACCCAGGTCTCCCGAATGCGAACCGTAGCTAAAACCACCTCAACCATCCCGCTCCATACGGATATTCACTTTCCCAAAGTTTCCTCCACTCTTTTCATCCTTGGAAAAAGTAGGAAGCTCCTATTGATTTGACCTAAATTTTATTACTGTGTACCACTTCTTAATGTTGGGTTACAGTACGAAATTACAGCGAGTTATATCCGATGGATGCGGCAGCAATTCATGCAATTCGCTGGCGACAACACCGGAGGAATGTGCTGGTGCGTTGTCGTGGTCAAACAGTACTATTTGGGGGCCGTATCTCCTTGAACTTCTTGTGGAATTGGTCTGTTTAGTCACTGTAATATTTTCAGTAATATTTTTTATTTCAGTAATATTTTTTACAAGAAGTCAAAATAAGACATCTTCACATTCCCACCTCCCCCTCCCCCACAAAAAAGACAAATTCTCCGGACAATGGTACAGTTTTTGCTTTCTTAGGAGTAGATTCACTGGAAGCAAACCATTTTTTTTTTTTTTTTTACCGTTGCTTGGTTTCTGGAGTAAAATGATACACTTAATTTTGTCCACATTAACAAATCAACGCAGAAGGTCCTTCGGGTTTGAATTAAATAGCCCCAAACATGACTTCAAAGTTCAAAACTGCACGCATCGACACATCTATGGCCTCTAGCCCTTCGCGAACTTTTCAGATGATCCACGACATCACATCCTGGTCTTCTTCAGATACATCGTCAGTAGCGTTTCTCATTAAAAATGGATGTTTGACATTTAAAATGTTGAGTGCATGTGTAACTGTCATAGATGGCAATAGGGCTCCCATAAACAGTATCCAAAATCCTTTTATCTCCTCGCGGCTTTTCCCATCGAAAGGTAGAAAGCGAATCACTGAACGAAACTGAAGTTTTTCTGTTTTAGAGAAAATCGTTGAACGAAGAGAGTGCGGGAAAGAAAAGGGAAGGGAACCGAAAATAAAGAAAGAAGAAAGCAAAGAAAGAGGAAAGAAGGAAAGAAGGAAAGTAAAAGAAAGTACATTAGAACCTCGTATACCCGGATCAACTCAGACCAGGGCCGATCCTAGTTAACGAAAATCCGGGTTATCCAGAGTATGAAGAAAAACGATAAAAAATAGTGTAAAACATGAAATATGTTTAATTGAGTTTAAAAATTACTATCGGCACCACACTGTATGTACTGTAATGGTCTATGTATTTGTACTGTGCTACAAACTAGTCGGTAGTAAAAGAGACAGCGATCTTCTGCTGTCTCAGTTTAGTGTATCGCTTATCTCACGTCCGCTTTAACATTAGAACTTCATTTGTCTTGACTCTCGAAATAAAACATCAATTTCTCTATGTTTGTTACTGCTTGTACGTGGGTCATAACAGCAGCGAGCTTCTGCTGTCTCAGTTTAGTGTATCGCTTATCTCACGTCCGCTTTAACATTAGAACTTCATTTGTCTTGACTCTCGAAATAAAACATCAATTTCTCTATGTTTGTTACTGCTTGTACGTGGGTCATAACAGCAGCGAGCTTCTGCTGTCTCAGTTTAGTGTATCGCTTATCTCACGTCCGCTTTAACATTAGAACTTCATTTGTCTTGACTCTCGAAATAAAACATCAATTTCTCTATGTTTGTTACTGCTTGTACGTGGGTCATAACAGCAGCGAGCTTCTGCTGTCTCAGTTTAGTGTATCGCTTGTCTCACGTCCGCTTTAACATTAGAACTTCATTTGTCTTGACTCTCGAAATAAAACATCAATTTCTCTATGTTTGTTACTGCTTGTACGTGGGTCATAACAGCAGCGAGCTTCTGCTGTCTCAGTTTAGTGTATCGCTTATCTCACGTCCGCTTTAACATTAGAACTTCATTTGTCCTGACTCTCGAAATAAAACATCAATTTCTCTATGTTTGTTACTGCTTGTACGTGGGTCATAACAGCAGCGAGCTTCAGCTGTCTCAGTTTAGTGTATCACTTATCTCACGTCCGCTTTAACATTAGAACTTCATTTGTCTTGACTCTCGAAATAAAACATCAATTTCTCTATGTTTGTTACTGCTTGTGCGTGGGTCATAACAGCAGTGAGCTTCTACTGTCTCAGTTTAGTGTATCGCTTATATCACGTCCGCTTTAACATTAGAACTTCATTTGTCTTGACTCTCGAAATAAAACATCAATTTCTCTATGTTTGTTACTGCTTGTGCGTGGGTCATAACAGCAGTGAGCTTCTGCTGTCTCAGTTTAGTGTATCGCTTATCTCACGTCCGCTTTAACATTAGAACTTCATTTGTCTTGACTCTCGAAATAAAACATCAATTTCTCTATGTTTGTTACTGCTTGTGCGTGGGTCATAACAGCAGTGAGCTTCTGCTGTCTCAGTTTAGTGTATCGCATATATCACGTCCGCTTTAACATTAGAACTTCATTTGTCTTGACTCTCGAAATAAAACATCAATTTCTCTATGTTTGTTACTGCTTGTACGTGGGTCATAACAGCAGTGAGCTTCTGCTGTCTCAGTTTAGTGTATCACTTATCTCACGTCCGCTTTAACATTAGAACTTCATTTGTCTTGACTCTCGAAATAAAACATCAATTTCTCTATGTTTGTTACTGCTTGTGCGTGGGTCATAACAGCAGCGAGCTTCAGCTGTCTCAGTTTAGTGTATCACTTATCTCACGTCCGCTTTAACATTAGAACTTCATTTGTCTTGACTCTCGAAATAAAACATCAATTTCTCTGTTTGTTACTGCTTGTACGTGGGTCATAACTACAGCTGGTTCATCAACATCTGTCTGAACCTGAAAACTCTTTATTTTCATTAACACTCCTTGATATAATAAGTTCTTCCTCTGTAATCGGTTTATAACCTCCGTCATTGTCAATATCTTCTTCATCAACATCCGAACAGACATTGATATTTTTAAGAACGTCTATAAAGTCTTATTCTACACTTATTTTTACTACTTCAGTGTTGTTTTCTGACAAGTCACACACGCCAAGCCACACGACTTTATGAAAGTTTCTCTTTCAACCTGGTCCCAAGCAACTGAGGTGACTACAATGAATTCGTCGCTAGCAAGAGAATTCGAGTAACGTGCTTACTGTGAATAGCAGTTTCTCGTTTGTAAAACAAGTCTTCATTTACTAGCCAAACAAACTATTTTTGTTTCTCAAAACTAGTCCGGGTAAAGGAGGTTTCACGAACCCAAGGTTACTTGGTAGACAAAGGGCACGCTATTCCAGACGTCTAATACAGGTTCAAAATGACACGCGCGTATTCAGTTTTTTAATGTTTTTTGTTTTCCACAAATATAGAAGTAGCTTTACCTTGGGAAGTCAAGTCACTTGACACGTGGAGGAAGTTCCAGTTACTTTAGTCGTTTTCTGTTACTCAAGGTCGAGAAATGCAATGAACCTTACAAGAGAATATGCAAAACTGCGACAACAACCTTGCACATAAAAAACCTGTTTGTTGCCACTTTATATTTATTGTGTGTATCAGCTGTTGAGACAGGTCAAGAGAGAGAGAAAGAGAGAGAGAGAGAGAGAGAGAGAGAGAGAGAGAGAGCAAACTCTTCGTTACCCTTTACGATATGGATAAAATAGATTAATATTTACGATTCTTTTAAAAATAAATTAATCCCAAATTACACCATCACGACTGGACATTTAACATCTGAATGTCAGACCTTCGGGCTCACACCAGATCAGGGCTGTGTCAAATGTGCGTTTCTGCGTGCGACAGTTCAATGAAGGCAGAACATCGTGTGACAAAAACCAATACAGTTGCAGACATTGCCTACAAAATTGGAATTTCTATGGAATCTGTGCACACAATCCTGCATGAAGATCTGAAAATGCTCAATCGGCGATCCTCCAAAACAACGTTCTTCACTCGCTGGATCATGTCAGACGGGCTAGTGCGAATCCGTGATTATCTTGGTTTGCTGTCACACAAAGTTCTGCCTTCATTGAACTGTCGCACCCAGGAACACACATTAGACACATCCATGGTACCATCACCACATGCCTCACTCAACTGTCTTGGTTGAAGTTATATACGAGGAATGTTCAATAAAGAATTATCTTTTTTTTTGACAACGTACCTTTACTCATCCTCATAACTTTGATGGTCCTTCTCAAAACAGTCTCCCCTGAATGCGATGCACTTGTCTCAGCATTTCTGCCCGTCTTCAAAGACATGCTGTAAGCCATTTTTTGAGAGATCCTTGGAAATTGCCTCCGCAGCCTTCAGCACTGCTTCTGATGATGGGTAATTCCTCCCACGAAGGCGTTTCTTCAAGTTAGGGAACAGAAAAAAGTCATATAGGGCTAAATCCGGACTATAGGGAGGGTGAGGGATGTACTTCACGTTGATTTTTGCAAGATACTCAACAACATTGGCAATATGCAATCGTCCATTATCGTGGTGCAGCATCCAGCCTGCTTTACGGAAATGTGGTCTTTTGCGCCTGATATGGACTTGCAATGTTTTCGAGTCATCCCTGTAGTATTGTCCAGTTACTGATGTGTGTGCAGGTACAACATGCTGATAAACTATTCCATGGATATCAAAGAATGAGATGACCATAACTTTCCCAGCAGAAGCAACTACTTTTGCTATTTTGGGGGTTGGTGATGAAGTAGATTTCCACACTGAGCTTTAGTGTTTGCTCTCAGGATCAAAATGAAGTAGCCAATTTCTTCAAAAGTGATTACGTTTGAAAGAAATTCCGGATCTTCTTCTAACATCAACTTTAACTGCATGTAGACCTGTATGCGAATGTCCTTTTGTTCGGGAATCAACAGTCTTGGAACACATTGCGCACAAACACGTCTCATGTGTAATGTATCTGTCAACAACGTGTGGGTGGCACCCAATGAAATGTTCAGTATTTCAGAAAGTGATCTTAAGGTAATTCGTCGACCCTCTCTCACAATGGCAGTATTACTGTTGTTGTTTTCTTCCGTAAGAGCAGTAACTGGAGCACTGGGTCCAGCTTCCTTAGAAATTGATTGTCCCCCCTCTTTAAACATTTTAAACCGCCTTCGAGCTGTCCTGTAGGGGAGAACAGACCCTCCATAGGCCTCCTGTAACATTGTATAGGCCTCAGCTGAAGATTTGTTGAGATGAAAGCAGAATCTGAAAGCCGCATATTATTCCGCATATGTTACCTCCATTGCAGCGGTAGGCGATACTAAACATGTGTGAACTTGCCTGGTTCTCACAGGCGGGAACCAGGAGTACCAACAATGAAACTACTACGGCGTGTTTGTTTCACATTAAGCTAAAAGAATATAATAAGATTGAATTTTAGTGCGAAAAATTATGACAGCCCTCGTAAGTATAAGCCATTTGATGTGTTATTTTATGTGTCTAGAAGCAGTCTCGGGCGTTTGTAGCGCTCTCCAGGATCGATGTTGTACTCACCTAGACCGCGGATGAGGAAGTTGAAGTTGTGGGAGAGGTTTTCATAGAAGGAACCTGAAAGGGTATGGATGTAGTCTGTTACTGTGGGGATACGTAGGTCACGTCGGATAACTGGTTTGGGGATGTACCAAGGGGAGTCGGTGACAATGCGGAGGAATCGGGATTGTAGAATTTCAAGGCGGTGTAGGTGAGACTTGGCTGCTACTCCCCATATTTCACTGGCCGGAGCAGTTTTGTAGGCAGAGGCATCACCGATCGTCGGTTATAGAGAGGGTAGAGCCCGTATTACGTTTTAGTTCGAAAAGTAGTTCCTGTACAGTAAGCAGATGTCGCCATAATCTTCGATTACGAAATATCAATAAAATACATAATTAGAACCTCCGTGAATGAAATATAAATATACAAGGAGAAAACATTGGAACAAATTTCCATCATATTTCAATAAAATCACTATTTTTACAGTCCAGAATATTTATAGATAGAAATACATGATATTGTCTTACCTTTCTCATAGTCATGATATTCATTTGTCTTTCGTGTTGATAACATGACCTTCAGAAAAGAAAAGCATTCTAATTTGCAGACGCTGGTAACTTTCAACATACGTTTCAAAAATGCTTTACGTTTGCAGTATTTACTCATGTGGTAGTTCCTGTTTACACTACGACACAGTTTTATCATTGATTAGTTAGTCCATATTTTGCCTTATCATGTAAGATCGCTAACAATGATAGACTTCCCAGACATGCATCCTTCTAAATTACAGAAAACCTCCAACGTCAAATCATATCGTACGATGAATGAAATGATGTTCAAATGAATACAGGGCACATAAAGCTTAGAGTTACCAGACATTCATCTTTCAGGATAAGAGAAAACCTCCAACGTTAAGTCATATCGGACGATGAATGAAATGAAGTACAAATGAGTACAGGGTACATAGAGCTTAGAGTTACCAGACATTCATCTTTCAGGATAAGAGAAAACCCCCAACGTTAAGTCATATCGGACGATGAATGAAATGATGTTCAGATAAGTACAGGGTACATAGAGCTTAGAGTTACCAGACATTCATCTTTCAGGATAAGAGAAAACCCCCAACGTTAAGTCATATCGGACGATTAAGGAAACGATGTTCAAATGAGCACAGGGTACATAGAGCTTAGAATTACCTGACATTCATCTTTCAGGATAAGAGAAAACCCCCAACGTTAAGTCATATCGGACGATGAATGAAATGATGTTCAGATAAGTACAGGGTACATAGAGCTTAGAATTACCTGACATTCATCTTTCAGGATAAGAGAAAAACCCCAACGTTAAGTCATATCGGACGATGAATGAAATGATGTTCAGATAAGTACAGGGTACATAGAGCTTAGAGTTACCAGACATTCATCTCTCAGGATAAGAGAAAACCTCCAATGTTAAGTGATATTGGACGATGAATGAAATGATGTTCTAATGAGTACAGGATACACAGGGCTTAGAGTTACCGGACATTCATCTTTCAGGATAAGGGAAAACCTCCAACGTTAAGTGATATTGGACGATGAATGAAATGATGTTCTAATGAGTACAGGGTACATAGAGCTTAGAGTTACCAGACATTCATCCATCTAAATTACAGAAAACCTCCAACCTCAAATCATATCGGACGATGAATGAAATGATGTTCAAATGAGTACAGGGTACATAGAGCTTACAGTTACCAGACATTCATATTTCAGGATAAGAGAAAACCTCCAATGTTAAGTGATATTGGACGATGAATGAAATGATGTTCTAATGAGTACAGGATACACAGGACTTAGAGTTACCAGACATTCATCTTTCAGGATAAGAGAAAACCTCCAACGTTAAGTCATATCGGACGATTAAGGAAATGAGCTTCAAATGAGTACATGGTACATAAAGCTTAGAGTTACTAGACATTCATCTTTCAGGATAAGAGAAAACCTCCAACGTTAAGTCATATCGGACGATTAAGGAAATGAGGTTCAAATGAGTACATGGTACAAAGAGCTTAGAATTACCAGACATTCATCTTTCAGGATAAGAGTAAACCTCCAACGTTAAGTCATATCGGACAATTAAGGAAACGATCTTCAAATGAGTACAGGGTACATAGAGCTTAGAGTTACCGGACATTCATCTTTCAGGATAAGAGTAAACCTCCAACGTTAAGTCATATCGGACGATTAAGGAAATGAGGTTCAAATGAGTACATGTTACATAGAGCTTAGAATTACCAGACATTCATCTTTCAGGATAAGAGTAAACCTCCAACGTTAAGTCATATCGGACAATTAAGGAAACGATGTTCAAATGAGTACAGGGTACATAGAGCTTAGAGTTACCAGACATTCATCTTTCAGGATAAGAGTAAACCTCCAACGTTAAGTCATATCGGACAATTAAGGAAACGATGTTCAAATGAGTACAGGGTACATAGAGCTTAGAATTAGCAGACATTCATCTTTCAGGATAAGAGTAAACCTCCAACGTTAATTCATATCGGACAATTAAGGAAACGATGTTCAAATGAGTACAGGGTACATAGAGCTTAGAGTTACCAGACATTCATCTTTCAGGATAAGAGTAAACCTCCAACGTTAAGTCATATCGGACAATTAATGAAACGATGTTCAAATGAGTACAGGGTACATAGAACTTAGAGTTACCAGACATTCGTCTTTCAGGATAAGAGTAAACCTCCAACGTTAAGTCATATCGGACAATTAAGGAAACGATGTTCTAATGAGTACAGGATACACAGAGCTTAGAGTTACCAGACATTCATCTTTCAGGATCACAGAAAACCTCCAACGTTAAGTGATATTGGACGATGAATGAAATGATGTTCTAATGAGTACAGGATACACAGAGCTTAGAGTTACCAGACATTCATCTTTCAGGATAAGAGTAAACCTCCAACGTTAAGTCATATCGGACAATTAAGGAAACGATGTTCAAATGAGTACAGGGTACATAGAGCTTAGAGTTACCAGACATTCATCTTTCAGGATAAGAGTAAACCTCCAACGTTAAGTCATATCGGACAATTAAGGAAACGATGTTCTAATGAGTACAGGATACACAGAGCTTAGAGTTACCAGACATTCATCTTTCAGGATCAGAGAAAACCTCCAACGTTAAGTGATATTGGACGATGAATGAAATGATGTTCTAATGAGTACAGGATACACAGAGCTTAGAGTTACCAGACATTCATCTTTCAGGATCAGAGAAAACCTCCAACGTTAAGTGATATTGGACGATGAATGAAATGATGTTCTAATGAGTACAGGATACACAGAGCTTAGAGTTACCAGACATTCATCTTTCAGGATAAGAGTAAACCTCCAATGTTAAGTCATATCGGACAATTAAGGAAACGATGTTCTAATGAGTACAGGATACACAGAGCTTAGAGTTACCAGACATTCATCTTTCAGGATCACAGAAAACCTCCAACGTTAAGTGATATTGGACGATGAATGAAATGATGTTCTAA
>CM060952.1:15266606-15318634 GCA_030765055.1 Mantis religiosa
ACTTACTTACTTACTTACTTACTTACTTACTTACTTACTTACTTACTTACTTACTTACTTACTTACTTACTTACTTACTTACTTACTTACTTACTTACTTACTTACTTACTTACTTACTTACTTACTTACTTACTTACTTACTTACTTACTTACTTACTTACTTACTTACTTACTTACTTACTTACTTACTTACTTACTTACTTACTTACTTACTTACTTACTTACTTACTTACTTACTTACTTACTTACTTACTTACTTACTTACTTACTTACTTACTTACTTACTTACTTACTTACTTACTTACTTACTTACTTACTTACTTACTTACTTACTTACTTACTTACTTACTTACTTACTTACTTACTTACTTACTTACTTACTTACTTACTTACTTACTTACTTACTTACTTACTTACTTACTTACTTACTTACTTACTTACTTACTTACTTACTTACTTACTTACTTACTTACTTACTTACTTACTTACTTACTTACTTACTTACTTACTTACTTACTTACTTACTTACTTACTTACTTACTTACTTACTTACTTACTTACTTACTTACTTACTTACTTACTTACTTACTTACTTACTTACTTACTTACTTACTTACTTACTTACTTACTTACTTACTTACTTACTTACTTACTTACTTACTTACTTACTTACTTACTTACTTACTTACTTACTTACTTACTTACTTACTTACTTACTTACTTACTTACTTACTTACTTACTTACTTACTTACTTACTTACTTACTTACTTACTTACTTACTTACTTACTTACTTACTTACTTACTTACTTACTTACTTACTTACTTACTTACTTACTTACTTACTTACTTACTTACTTACTTACTTACTTACTTACTTACTTACTTACTTACTTACTTACTTACTTATTTATTTATTTATTTATTTATTTATTTATTTATTTATTTATTGTATTTGTGTATGTTACGGAATTCTGCTACTGTAAGGGTTGACCAACGTGTGTTTCTACGAAAATAAAGAGAATTTTGGAATTTCTACAAACTGGACCTTTAAATCTAAGAAGATACAAAGTCACAATATAATGGACAAAAAATGAGCAGATTCTGGAAGTGTATACGTGCACTGATAGCCGAGCGGTTATAGACAAGAATGTAGGAGCTAGACCTACTAAGGTTCGAATCCCATACATCATGTTTATATTTTCTAATTGTAGAAAGACGAAACTGTATTACAGACATAATAATATAACTTCCAATTGCTAATGTTTATTTGACTTTATGCACTTATGCTCAAACAAAACAAAAACAAAAAGAATACTAAAACACTCTACTCTGTGTTTAAACTAAAATAAATATTTAATTGCAATATTTAAAATTGTAAATTGTAAATTAACTTAGTATCGTGTGTGTAAACTCTCTGTTTCTATTACTGCCCTCATTCTGTGGTGCATGAATGAGAACAAATGACTAGTGAAATTTTCACGAGATGACACTTCGCAGTATCTGACAGCAACATTCATAACAAATGAATGAGCCCAAGTATTTACACAATCAATATTATGGCAATTTTCTAATAACATTGCATTTGTTTTTAAAACGATAAGAATATGTTTTTGCGTTTTTTAAGGGGATGCAGCACCGTAAACCCCAAATCCAGCAATTTTCAACCAATCTTGCTAAAATTTTTACAACTTTTTTTTTAATTTACGTCCTCCAACGTTAAGTCATATCGGACGATATGATATATACGATATCGATCAAATGAGTCCGGGGTCCATGGAGCTTAGATTTACCCGACATTTGTCTTTCAGGATAAGGTAAATCCCCGGAAAAAAAAACCTTATCCAGGTAAATCACCCTGTCCGAGATTTGAACTCGGAACCTCTTAAACGTGAGGCAGACATGCTACCACCACGCTGCCGAGGCGGGCACACTTAGTTCTGATGCATAGTGGACACAGAATTTAAAATTTGGTTTTTATATCTTCAATAGCTTATGAGTAATTAATTTGTGAAATTCAAAATTTGGGCAAAATTCAAACCACTCCACGTGATGAAAATTTTCAAAATTTTAATTGTTCTGTTTCTAAAGATATTTACATGCTTATGAAGAAAAGATCTACCATATGAATTTCTTATACGGCCTTTAGTTACAGAGGAAAAAATTAGGTATGGAGCAAACAAAAAGCCAAAAAATGATTAAACCTTTGACTTTTTATATCAATAACTTTAAAACATCATGAATATTAAAAATTCATATGATAGAAACCTTTGCTTACTTTCTAAGAACATGTGTTGAAAATTTTAGAGGAACTCAATCGAAGCTGCATCGTGTGGAGCATTTTGAATGACAAAAAATGTTGAAAACTGAGTAAATGAAATTTTAAATTCCAAAACATTTTCATTCTCAGTTGCATACCTTGAAGTAGACTAAAACCCTCCAGATAGGTAATTTGGACCCTCTTGCCTCTTTCTTCTCTCTTCTGCTGCAGTGTTCTTCAATTTTAGTTTCCTTCTGGATGTTTTAGAAGTTACTTTCACAGAAATTGCTGAATGAAGTTATTGTAATTGGTCCTTCCTTTAACTAATTTTTAGAGATGCTGGTGAAATCTGTGTCCATTACGTCTGACTGCAGCTTGAGTGAGGCAGAACAACCAAAATTGAATTCACTGAGGGCTGATGTTACAGCAATCTGAAGTCTCTTCTTTGACACAAATATTTCTTTTGGGCAATTATGCCATACCATATTATGTAAACTTTCATTTCCATTTTGTGTCTTACCCTATGTACATCTTAGGATTTCATCTGATGCCAGCCTTTGGTACACAGGCATTAGTTTTCTTACCACATCAGGCCTCAAGTATGTTCCCATTGTTGTGTTATGTTTATGTGTTTCTTCCCATGTATCGTTAGGCTATTCACGATCCTAACTATGTTGTTTCAAAGAATGTTTTACCTACAACCTATATAACAGTTATATGCACGTTTTGATGCATAAAATACCTATATAAATGTTAAATGGCAAACTAAAACTCATCAATTATATATAAACAGTATGTAGTTTGACGAGAAACATGAGAAAATCCCGACCGTTAGAAAGTCACACAAAAGCAAAAATATAAACATAATTATTTGCTTTCAATGTTTGTAGCCAGTGTTTTGTTTCCATGGTGCCACATATTGTAAGAAATAACCATCATACCAACACACAAAATTCCACCAGAAACTTTTCCCGCTAATTTCAAATGTATTAATTTAGTACATTCAATCAAACTCAATCGACAGAATTCTTGATCAAAGGGCCGGTATGAAGGTGCGCACGGGCATTTAAGTTGTCATGTGAGGGTATTTAAACGCCTGAAACTCATAAATTTAGTTGGATTATGATACTATAAGGTTCAAAGTATTTTATTAGCTCAGAAAAACAAAAAATATATTTTCCCATATTTTTAGCCAATATCGGCGCTGGATTCCCTTAAATACATTTGTTTAAACTGTTATTTATCTTCTGCAAGAAAAACATAAGGTATTGCTATTAAAGTAACAATAATAAAAGAAATGCACATCAAGGACTCGAACTCATGTTGGTCTTCTTACGAGACACATATGTTTTACCGCACGTCTACCATACATCCGGCCAAACCGCAAAATATCTCCCTACCTATCACATAGCTTTGTAATGAAGCCAGAGTGGTATCAAAGCGTATACTGTGAACGCAGCGTCATCGAATGGTTCCTATCTTTACCGAATAGAACTCCGTTCCTGGTAGCTGTTCATTTGTTTCTTTAAGGCTTTGTATACCACAGACTGTTAAATATAAGGGAAAGAAACAGTAGTAAGTAACTGCAAGAGGGAGTAATAAATAGTGTAAATGTTATGCAAGGTTTAAGTGAGATAATAAATCATTCGTTCATTCATTGTTGTTGGACAAGGGCCGTCCTTCAGTACCAGCACTGGACGTCATGATTATCAACAATGAAACTTCACTCACACTTTGTGTAAATGTTTCCAAAACAACTGTAAGCTTCATAAATGTTATTAAAATGTTTTCAAGTTTTAATTCAATGTTCAAGTGTTTTAATGCTTCTCTCTTTGTATGACTAGATGAGGAGAAATCTTGATTCAAAATCTGACACCTCTTAACCTAGATTATCCATAGGGAAGAAATACGTCGCTTCCGCAAAGCGAGATCATATCGACAGTGTATCGATCATCAGGAAACTCTCCGCGGCATCTGTCGGGGATACAGAAAACTACTTAAAATGGTATCTATCCATTACTGCACTCTGTTGAAAATTCTGTCGAAATTAATGTATTACCAACAATTAAGAGTAATGCAGAGCAACGAGTAAACAACTTATCAATAGATTTGATTTGATTTGATTTATTGATTCATCCATTAAAACATGTACATGTTATAGGACACGTCAAATTAAAAACTAAGTACAATATTTATAATTAAGGTAGCTAACTAAATATTTACAAATTTAAAAATTCATCCACGCTGTAGAAGCTATTGGCTCTAAGGAAGTTTAATAACAATTTCTTAAATTGATGTTGTGATTCAATCTTTTTTATAGATTCAGGTAGCTTATTGTAAAGATGTAAGCCAGCATATGTTAAACTATTTTCATACATCTTTGTTTTGTGTGACTTCACAAATAAATTATTCTTTGTTCTAGTGTTGTGTATATGAATTTCAGAATTTGTTTTGAATAAACTTAGGCTTGCTTTCATATGTACAAGAGTTTCATATATGTATATACTTGGCAGTGGTAAGATACCTAATTTACTGAACTTGGCTTACAACTAGTTGTGCTTGAGACATCTGCTATGATTCTAATTATTTTCTTTTGGTATCTGAATACTTTTATACTGTCTTTAGAATTTCCCCAAAAAATTATACCATATGCCAACAAACTGTGTATATATGAAAACTACACTATTCTCTGAACTTTCAAGCTTGATATGCCTGTAATCGCCCTCATTAAGAAACACATTTTACTAAGCTTTTTCGTCAATGCCTCTATGTGAGTTTCCCAATTTAAATTTTCATCTAGTATTAGTCCCAGAAATTTGATAGTTTGTACGTAATGTATTTGGTCTTGTCCCAGCATTAATTTTGGATACAATTGACTTCCACTCATTTTATTATAGAAGCTTAGGGCTGCTGTTTTCTCCTTACTCAATATTAACATATTGGCACTAAACCATTTTTTAATATATTTTAGATTATTTTCAATATGTAAATGTTGTTACAGAATTATCAATGTGCATCGCATCGCATCGCCAGTTTTGTATAGTTCTAGTGTAATAGTGCGTGGTGAACGATATTTCACCGTATTTTTGCATTTGCCTGAGCTATTCACGCAAATTTGTCTTATTTTGTGTAAATGACCTTTGTTGGCTCAGTGCCGTGAGAATCTAAGTGCAACTTTTAAAATCTCCTAGTTAGTATATCCTGTGAAGTGTGATTGGTGTGCCCTTGCGCAGGAAGGGCCAGCGTTCGCGCATACACACCTACAGTAGGACATTGTATTGGGCCAAGTTATTGGACGGTATTTATTGCCAGTTTTGTGCTCTGGTACATCATGTCTTCCTGTAACATGGACATTCACAAAACCTCCTCTTCAGACAAAGATGTTCACACGGCAGCTCTGTCATATTATATTAACGGTGGTAACAGCAGCTGTTTCATGGATCTGGCCCTTATAGTTGATCCAAAGTTTCCCCTGCATCCTGATTATATAACGATTCTCAACTGGAGATGGTAGCCCGGTTGCAGCATGTACAGTTTGCTGAGCAACATATCCCTCAACTCCTTGCAGCGGGCTCCGAGGGCAACAATAACAGACTACATCGATACCCTTTCACGTTCCTTCTATCGAAACCTCTCCCACAACTTCAACTCCCTCATCCGCGGTCTAGGTGAGTACGACATCGATTCTCGAGAGCGCTACAAACGCCTGAGGCTGCTTCTAGACACATAAAATAATACATCGGATGGCTTATATATATATATATATATATATATATATATATATATATATATATATATATATATATATAACTCCAACCTCATCTTCTGCCGTATACTATCCTTCTTTACAAAACACTTGAGGTTGATTTTCCATATAATTCGAGAAATTTATCAAAATGCCCATATATGGAAATGTAATACAAACCTGGCCTTCTGAAGTTGAAAGATGTTAAATCAAGATGGCTTTGTTTGTGACGTATTAGACTGTATAGAAATTCAAAATCTGACGTCAAGCCAATCAAATTTAAGTATTGGTCCCTTAGTAACAAGACATGACAAAATTAACCAATCCGATTTCAGTAAAAATTTGAATTTAATTTTTTCACTTGATAAAGCTCATTCCCGAAAGTTGTTTTGGTCCGGCTAAACGTGTAATGGCTATAGTTCTGTACACGCTGCTGCGTATGCTACGCCATTACTATCATGAAATATGTTAGCAAATGTTGTTACAAAGCATCGACTGTGTAAAGATACAGGGAGAAAATAAAATCTTATAAAAAATAAGTGAAGCAGTGTTTTATGATCAATTTTGGTTGCTACCATTCACCATTCCGTTGCTGGCGCAGTACCACAGCCCTGGATTAAAGATCTCATCGCTCATCGACGAAGCTACCGGCAATTTATCCAGACTACTTCACCGGAGTAACGGTGAAGCTGAAGGGATCTTCATTTCTCTATTCCGAGGAAGGTAAGTCGCCTTACCGAGGGATTGTAATACGAGAACTTATTGCAAACTCCACTGCCAGTAGAGGGCCTAACCCTGGTCTGGCTTGAGACCGAAGGTCTGACATTCAGATCTTCAATGACCAGTCGTGATGGTGTAAGAGGAATGCATTGTAAAACATTAATACAGACCTTAATTAATATATCCAAAGGTTTGCTTAGCTAACGTGAATAATCTCGAGAAAATAAAGAAGGATTTACACACAATATGAAACCCACCCACACGCCCTCTGATAAAATTGACTGTGTAGCAAAAAGTAGCGCCATGTTGAGGGAAGAGTCGCTAAACCAATATCGCCAACGTGTGAAAGTTGTAAGTGCATATACATCGCAGAGCAATGAGAATGCATCACAGCTGCTCTGTATCCACCACCGCAATAAAAACGGATGTGTTGGACTCACATGAATTTCTCTGTCTATTCCTTAAAAATAATTTTACAAAACCTTAATCTTCTATTGCTACATTTTAATGGGGTTACACAACTGTGCAAATAGTTTTTATCGCATTTTTTCCTGTGGGTAAAATGTTAATGTACGATTACAGTAGGCTTACGTGATAATCCTTTAATCTCTGGTATCTATGTGATGATGGCTTTGACATTTCTTTCTCTCATTGCAAATAGAAAAAAGAATGACGATTTACCGTTATAGGAAAGTATAGATATATTAAAACCAAGAACAATAAATATCTCCTCAAAAGTATGTTGCATATATTTTGTGCTTAGAAAGATCTGTTTGTTTATGATTAATAAGATTTTGTATATCTCTTGTGCTTCACCTGTTATACGGAAGTCATTCAGAACCAAGAACCCTTTAAAGAAGTTTACAGTGTACATTTAATTAAAAGAATATTGAAATTTAGTAAGTATATATTTTATATACTGGCACCTTTATACTGTTCTGTCAACACAAATGTGTTTTCAAGTGGTGAATGAATGAACGAATGTTTACGATGACTTTTAGTGCCTATTTATTACTGTTACTGTGCCCATTTTATATTTTAGGTTAGTTCTAATTATTACGTAACTGTATTGGACCTCGTAACCTGTTCTTTCGTAAGCCATGTGTTTAGGTTATGTTACGTAACATCAGATACCAACAGTCAGTTTAACAAAATCTAAACTCATATAGACTTGATCAAAACGTTACAGTAAACAGTATTACTCATGAAATATATATCGTTAAATTATTATAGTTAATACACGAGACAATATTAAGCATTTCTATTTGTGAAAAGTGTATGTAGGTAACTACAAATTATAATCAGTAATAAAAACTAACCAGGTGCGGCTCTGGGTGAATTGCATAGGTGACTAGGAAAATTGGCTAACCTACATTTGCAAAATCAGCATTGCAAAAGCAGATTTTATATTGAAATAGTTGTTTTTAATTTCGATGGGGCTTCCCTCTGTATATGAATCCAAAAGTTCCTTAAATTACCTTATATACTTTCATTATGTCCACGAAATGCCATTTCTTGTCTATTTCGCTAATGGGATATTGCATGAAAAGTCTGTTAAGCTTAACGTTTTCATTGTATTTTACAATATATAGATGAGCTTTCCCCAAGAGTGTCTGCAATTTTGTTAGTGATTTCTCTCAGCTCCTTCAGTCTGACGACACGATTATGTTCCTCATACCAACGAGTGTTAAATGTCCTGGTGTATTTTGAAGATGCTCCGCCACAAAGTTTTACTAAACATAGTACCGGTTTTTTTGTGGGGGGGGGGTAAAATATTACGTCCTCCAAAGTTAAGTCATATCGGACGGTGAGTGAAATGTTTGAAATGATGCTCAAATGAGCCCGCGGTCCATGGAGCTAAGAGTTACCCGACATTCGTCTGTATGGATAAGAGAAAACCCCGGAAAAAGCCTTATCCTATAACTCACCCTGACCGAGATTCGAACTCGGGACCTCTTGAACGTGAGGCAGACACGCTACTATCTACGCTACCTAGGCGGGCGCAGTGGTGTTGGCCTACCGTCATTTACCACGACACGTTTGTCATGTTTCCATAAAGAAAATGATGTTTGGAGACACACCAAGTCGTGTGTTGGATTCATTGTAAATCCCTTAAATATGAAAAATTAAATACTTCACATATCACACAATAATCACTTAACACATAAATAATTACGCTGTATATAGGCTGTATATAGGCTAAGGCCTTTGACAGATAGAGTCAACATGAAGAATTCAATGCCACGGCCGGGATTTGAACCACGGATCTCCTGGTTGCCATCCAGTCGCTCTAACCCATTGAGCTATCATGGCTAACGTGCCGTTCTGACATGCCGGCCATGGCATTGAATTTTTCATGTTGACTATCTGTCAAAGACCTGAGCCTATATACGGCTAGTGTGACGAAATGATTAATTGCCATCAATTAACTAAAATAATAAGAGTTAAATGATAAAGCCTGGGACTCAAGTACTTACAATAGTACGTCGCCACAAATGGTGTATCTCGAATGCGAGAGCCCCTAGTGGTCTACCGGGGAAATATACGAGTCAAATGTAGATAATGCACGAGATTTAACTTGGCACTTTTTGCACTATCCTTGCCTAGCAGGGGCGCTGGTTTTCTTTCCTTGAAATGGTCAGTTCCTCTTAAAGCCCTATTGTATTCCCTAATGACCTGCTGTGGTATGAGCGTAAGTACAAGCAGGCGTCAGTGGTGTTGCAAGTGAAGTATCGGTTGTTAACGTGTTGGAAATGTGAAAAAATGTTTTTAGAATTTGAGAATTTTGTTATTTTAAACATACTTCTGGGAATAGTGCCAGTGTCTGTTAGTTCTAAGAAACGTAGGAAGAAAGGGAAGCGCTATAAGATCAGATGGCAGGGAAATTGTGATCAATGTCCATAAAAGTTTTATTGACATATGTGAGGTTCTAAAATGGAGAAAGCTAACTTTATATGTGTCGAGCATAATGAAATATAGATTTGTAAAGAACTCACGCGGAGAAAAATTACTGACAGAACGGCCACGTTGTAATACGATTCTCTCTGTATTATTATTCCTTAATGCTATAGAACTTATATGGGCACAGATAAACGATGTCCCAAAACATATCATTTATGCTTAGTGACGTAAAAGTATTGTTTGATAGTGTAGTAGATAAAGTGTCTGAACAAATCCGACGGGGAGTTTATAAACATGTTGGAAAAATAGAACAGTTTTATTGGGAGAAAGATGGTTTAATAGATGAAATCAGTGATAGCTTCATAACTAATTTAGAAGATGGTTCAAATTGTTAATATGAGAAACATTTTGAAATTTTTGACAATGAAGATGGGGAACGGGGAGCAAATTTGGAGAACGAAAAAGATCATCCGCCACTGATGTGTCTGCCCTGCCTGGCTGGCCATAAAAGAGGGGCGGGTTAGAAAGAGATGGTGAGTACATATTTCTTTCTCTTTCTACAAACCAGGGGCCAAGTTAAATCTCGTACACTATAATAAACAAGCAGGTGACTCGGAGATTCAAACGCATCAAGGAAGAACTACCCCTGAAAAACACCTCAAAATTGGTTACCTCCAACAAAAATTGTATTTGTCATAAATTATGAGCTTTATCGCGATCCTCATTTTTTGTGTAGTTAAAATTTTGTGTCTCTCAAGTTTACGAGCCTTGTAAATGTCATTTAAGATGAAGTGGTTCTGAGGTAATTCCCAGAAAATTTAAGATATACACTTCCATGCTCAGCTTGGACCCATTATAACCTCAATCGTCTCCAATAATTAAGAACATATCCATCCTACAACTTGTGACTCTTCATCTACCCGCCGTCTATTATCATAAATCCATCATAATCTCAGTAAGGGGCAAAGTCTGGGGATGGCAAAACGTGGAAGGCTCCTTGTCCCCGGAGAAGGATGACTTTTCAACGACACTCTGTGTGTAGTTTCATACACAAGTCCGTCAACAGCGAAAGTGTTCTTTTATACTTCTTTGAACGTTTGTGTAAAACAAAGAAGCAACACTAAACAAGTTTATCTTTAAAGGCATCATAAAATATTTATGAACGCCATAGATCTTCCAATTAAGGTATCAGTAACAGGAAATAGCAAGTATGTCTCGGAATTTGAAATACCGGATAAACGGCTTCGATTCTTGCTCTACAGGTTTGTCTGTGACAAATATAAGCTGTTAGCTCTGAGTATTGAGGCTGGACGTTCGAAGTAGCAATGAACATTGGAATAATATTTGAGATAATAAAAGTAATTAAGCTCTCACCTCATTAAGTGGACAGTGTAGTCGAAACGCTAAAAAAATCACATTTTTAGGCTTAAAAATCTCTGGTATTTCCTGAACAAAATTACATATATTTTATGTTGTTTGTACAGTTATTGACAGTTTTATAAGGGTTTTAAGTGAGCACGCTGCTATTTAAATTCAGACATACCACTTTGCGTCCCCCCCCCCCCCCCCCCAATAGGTTCCTTCCATCCACATTCGTGTATCTCCTGCCTTTGGTGCAAGAATTGTCTGTGGTAAATTTTGTTTCCCATTCTGAGATGTTGTGGCTGCCCTGCAGCTTGCTCTTATACAACACCAACTCCAATACTCAGACCATAATACAGATTCCAAGATGGCGCCCGTTGAAGCCCAGCGGCTCTGGTTACGCAGAATAGGAAACTATACACAATGGACATAATATAATCCATATTACGGAGCAGCGAGGTAACTCCTAAGCATTTATTACTTTATACTTTCAACTAAAATGTGTAATAACATAAATAAAGAGCATCATGACAAATTCTAAGAGCTTATAACATTATATAGTAGCACGACCAGTACTATGCATTTTCCACCTTATACATCCAATCAAAATTTAATTTATAAGGCATGACAACTCATAAGCATTAAACACAGCAAACTTTACCTTATTGGACTGTATCATCCTATCGTCTGTAGCAAGTACTAAAGATTCTTTTACATTGTTTACATGGTAACCATTTCTGGCAAGGACATACTGCTTATACTATAATATTTAAGAGAACTCACCAGATTGTCCAGTTTACTCCAATTGTCACGTTTGAAGGTGTCAGTTCCCTCACACTGCAAGAGCCATTTAAAATTTTCCACTGGTAGGCTCATAATATTGCTTCTAGGTTATGAAATACTTTGAAACTTATTAAGTGAAGGAACATCAGTGAAGCTGGGATCTTGAATGTTATAGAAAAGAACGTAACTAATCGTCTTTAATAATGACTATCAATGGGTTAAAATCTCCTCACCACTTAGGTTCAAAACTGTCAATAACATCTTGTGCACACCAAATATTAAAATTATCTTTACTCTCTGTAAAATGTGTTGGATGCATTCTTCAGGATTTCGTCTTTTCTGGTTGAGCTTTAATGCGTGATAAGATGGCTGATTCTTAAAAATCGTGGGGTAGGCATCATCTATTAATTTTGGTACTTTTCGAAGGGCAAGAATTGGTTCACCATCATTTACTGGAAAGATGTCTTCTTTAACCTCAAAGCACTGTTCAAAATGATGAATACAAACTACAGTTTTATCATTTACTTTAAAATCTTTACGATGTATGTTCCTGGTCCACTTATCCCATTACGATTTTACCTTCGAAAATTTAAATGTCGTGTGAGGTATACTACCATAATTAGATTGCAGCTGGGAACACAAAAACGATGCATTTCGACAATACTTCACAGTATATATTTAGGTAAACGTTATCACCTTATGTTAAACACTCAACTATAAACTAACTCGTTAGTCACTAATTGCCACTGTAATATGAATTACATTAATTCTTCAAACACACAATCAAAGTAAACAAACACACACTTTACTCTGTAGATATAACCACAACATAACATGCTGGGCCACGAGCGCCGCCATTTTTCCTACAATCGATTCTCGTATATGGTCTGAGTATTGGAGTTGGTGTTGTCTTATATTACCTAGTGTGCCTCTGTTTGTTGTGTAAAGTAAACAAAAATAGTATTTGCAACTTTTGATATAAGTGATTACTTCTGTTAGGTATTTAATTACCGCAATATGGCTAGGAGTAAAAGAGTGTACAGAAAACGCAAGTTTGGAAACCGATCCATATTTACTGAAAAAACTATTAGCCATAACCTCAAGTTTCACAAGAACCATGTGATAACAGTGAAGATGTAAGTTCTTCGATAAAGAGGATTTTTAATACAAGCAATGGTTGTCCAGAAGGTGTCCTTGTTGTAAATACATTTATAAATAGTGGTAATATTATAATTAGTGTACAGTTATTGTCTTCCTTTATAAGCAAAAACACACAATGTAAACAGAGGTGTAACGTAAGCAATACGGGTCCGCCTACAAAAATTAAAATCCGTGCCCCCTAAAATATAATGTATAACCAATCAGTAACTACAATAACTTTTATTAGAGTAGGTAGAAAATTTAATGCATTGCATTGTATAATCCTACGTAATATAAACAAAGCTATTATTTGATCAGTATTTTCCAAGTATTGCTAAAGTTAAGTACATTATAAGGGTTGATATTAGATATCAATAAGGATAACTCTATACTTCTATCTAATGTGCATGTAGTTTCGTGTCGCAATATACTTTTGATTAGGCACGTCCAAGCTGATGACGATTTCTGTCCTCCAAGTAGCCAACACGGTTTACAATAAAAAGAGTCATTTTTAGATGAATAACACAATTCTCTCCAAATTCTTTGTCCTGCCTAAGTTAACTTTTCCTGATATTTAGTGGAGAAGGACCTGCTTTCCTGCTTAGCATCTTTAGGGAATGGGCCGCTGGCTGACAAGGGCTTTGTCTAACAAGGAACTTTTTAGTTTCATTATCTGCATCTAATTGATAATCTGCACGATCATTTGAATAGTCTGTGACTGACCTAGTTATATTTATGGCGTTTGCTATTTCGTTTTCATTTTCACAATTATTATTGGTGTTCACTTCCGAAATGCATTCACTTGTGACACTACAAACTTCTGTAATTGTTCAGCTAGTACTACTACTAGGAGGAGAAAAACAAATCACTTATTTTCATTAATTCATTTGTTTCTTTTTCTAATCCGCGCTTCTTCTTTCATTTTGGTGCACCACTTAGATGTTCGTATTTAACTTTAAAATGCTTTATTTTTCTGAAAAAGTTAAATACAAAAGTTAGACTTTTAACCAGCAGAGTTTTGAAAATACTTTTTACAATGCATCTAGTTCCCGCGAAGAAAGCTCGTCTGAAACTGAGTCGGCTGTTGACTGACCTGCCAGTTATTCACATCTTAATGTATAATTGACATTGTTGTCGAATGAGAAGTGTGACAAAAGTTAAATGTTTAGAAAAAATGTGCATATTACAATATCAGTAAAGAACAACTTTCTGCCTTATGTGATATTTTGGTATTCATTTTCATTTTTGTAACTATGCGCCGCTCGTTTGTGACGACAGACCAGTGTTATTAGAGAATTTGTAGTGAAGGACAAACATTGTTAACACACACAGCTGCACTAAACTAAACGTTGACCGATTCTAGGAAACCGTTTGGAGGTCCAGAGGTAGTCCTAGTCGGGCGGGGCAATTTTCTGTTTCCCCGTCCGGGTGTCTTCTGCCGCAGTACCTAGCCGCTTTGCGGCTTAACCTGCGAAGTGAGTCAGGTATGGTTTTTTATTGTTCTGCTGCGGGTAGGTTGTAGTTTGGTTTAAAATTTTTGTTTGGATGTCCTTGAGTAGTCTCAGAAGGCAGCAGCTTAGAGGTTTTATTACGTTCTCCCATTGGGGGGGGGGGGGAATTGGTTTAGTGTTTTTGCCCCGTTTTGATTACGGGTGGCCTAACACTTGAGCCATCAGGCGTAATATGAATTTTGGAGTTTATGGGCTTTACCTTGGGTTAACCAAGGGGCCCCAAGACGTCTCTGGGGAGTTTATATGATGGCAAGCGTCTTTGCTCCCTCTGGTCATATCTGCCCAGGGAGTTCACCAAAGGGTTGCCATGGGTTTGGATTTTGTCGTACATTGATCGTGCCCTCTCTCGGATGACATCGATAATGTACGGGATTTTTAAATGTTCATGAAGGACCTGGGCTGGGAATATCCAGTCTGTGCCGTATATTATTCTGAGCGCCCTATAGCCCTAGAGGTCGACTCGTCTACGAGTCGAAAGAAAAGGCAGATGCACTAGCAGACTATCTGGAGGCTCAATTCCAACCCAGGATTGAGCCAATGGACGATGACTATGCTGACCTCGTGGAACGAGTAGTCGAGGACTTCCTAGAAGCACCGCCCCCTGACCACAAGGAGTTTCACATCCCCATATTTACCCCTAGAGAGGTAGCAACCACGCTTAACTCTCTAAGAAACAACAAAGCCCCAGGCAGGACCGTGTGACAGCGGAAATGCTCAAGCACCTTCCACGCAGAGCCGTGATTCACTTAACACGGATTTATGATGCATGCCTATACATGCACCACTTTCCAGCTGTCTGGAAGGAGGCGCGCGTGGTGTGCATTTTAAAACCGGGGAAAAATCCGGTCTTCCCTTCCAGTTACCATTCCATCAGCCTTCTACCAGTTTTGTCGAAGGTTTTTGAAAAACTGCTCCTCTCCCGGCTCCTACCTCACTTAGAGGAAAGGGGCCTAATCCCGGAACACCAGTTTGGCTTCCGTTCTGGCCACTCCACGACCGAGCAACTACTGCGGGTTGCAGAGAAGGCCTCCCTGGGATTCCAGGAAAGTTCTAAAACGGTAGCAGTATTGTTAGATGTGGAGAAGGCATTCGCCACTACCTGGCACGAGGGGCTTATTTACAAACTCCTAGAGCATGAAGTTCCCCGTCCATACATTTCCTTGGTGGCCGGTTTCCTCGGAAACCGAAGCTTCCGAGTAAGGGTGGAGGGGAAGCTGTCAACCGAGCAGCCCATTGGCGCTGGAGTGCCGGAAGGCAGCGTGCTGTCACCGGCACTCTTTGCAGCTTACATGGCCGACATACCCACACACCACAACACACACACCTGTCAGTACGCGGACGATCTCATGATCTTCGCGGTAAACAGAAGCCCGAGGTTTAGCTTTCGGCAGATCCAAGCCCAGCTCCGGGCCATTGGCGAATGGAGCGCAAAATGGCGAATGGCAATTAACCCGGAGAAGAGCTCTGCAATTCTCCTGGCGAAAACCAGAGCCAACCGGTTGCAGCAGAACTTCGTTTTACGGCGCCGTGAAATCCCATGGGTGCAAACGGCGAAGTATCTCGGAGTGACGCTGGACCGCAAATTAACTTACGCTCCGCATGTCAAAGGCAAGGTCCGGCTTGGACACGTCGCGCTCAGGAAGCTATACCCAATAGAAACCGTTTGGAATGATCTGACCATTAACTTTCTATAAAGACTGACATTAAAATTTACTATTTATGATATACTTATTTAAAAATTTATATATATTCAAATTGTTATATTCATTAATAATACGCTTTTATTTTCCTTTTCTGCGTGTCCCTAAAACACCGGGCCCGCCCGCATTGCAGGCCCTGCAGGCCCTAACGTTACGCCCCTGAATGTAAACATTGCAAGGGTGTGGGCTCTTTGTACATAGAAGTAAATGTAAATAATAGGTTAAGCTTGTACCCACAAATAACTCCGTCATGTACAATCTGTGAAAGAAGCAATTCCACCTGGACATCTGCTACAACACGATGTAAATGTAAAGGTTCTATGATGTAAATGTACGATTTCTGTATGGCTTAAGTAAAATGGCACTAAAAACAGGGTTCAACACAGAAAAGCCTAGCATTTTAAAAACAACAACACAGAAAAAGCTGATTACACAGAAAATGAAGCTAGTTATAGTGGAATAATAAATATTATACAAATAAAATATTTAGTGATTATTTTCCACTTAAGAAGTTGATGACAATACTTCTATCTTCTCTAACTGAAATTAATTTCGTGGGCATTCGCCCACATCTTCAGTCAAACACACTTCGTTGTCAAGGATACTATGTATTTACGTATTACCAACATCTGAAGACGAAACAAACCTAAAAACAGAATCAATTGATTGTATGTCAAAATTCATTACCCGATTTTTATTTTTTGAAATAAATATTTTTTTCCAAACCATTAAATCTATGGGAACATTTAATTGTTTTAATAATTTAACTTCGGGATTTATTTCATGGTTAAATGACCAAAAATGATCTGCCACGGCCGATTTATCTGTTTGTTTATACTTAATGTTACAAAAATGTTCTTGCTTTCTTTCTGGTTACCAAACTACGTTTTGTCTTTCCAATATAAACCTCATCACAATCTAAGCAATTAAATTGATAAATACCAGATTTTTTATTATTAGGAATTTTATCTTTTTTTAGAAAATTGTAATAAATTTTTAATACTATATTTATTTATTGAACTATTGTTAATTTATAAGTTCACCAACTTCGAATTTAGCAAAATGGTTACACAAAGAATGTAGTAATTGTGATAAATTTTAAAGTTTAAGTATTAAAAGCTCTTTTGAACTAATAAAAATGATTGATAGTGTTGTATTATCTAAAACTGATACACTTATTTCTTTTGATGTAACTTCCTTATTCCCTGGTATTCCTAGAGAAAAACTTTTAATTTATTTAAAAAAGTGGTTGAATTCAATAAATTTAAATGAGGACTTAATAGTTGATTTTGTTAAACTTACTGATTTTTGATAGATAGAGTCAACATGAAAAATTCAATGCCATGGCCGAGATTTGAACCACGGATCTCCTGGTTTCCATCCAGTCGCTCTAACCCATAGAGTTATCACGGCCAACGTGCCGTCCTGACATTAAATTCTCCATTTGACTCGTATATTTCCCAGTAATTTAATGTCAGGATGGCACGTTGGCCGTGATAACTCAATGGGTTAGAGCGACTGGACGGAAACCAGGAGATCCGTGGTTCAAATCTCGGCCATGGCATTGAATTTTTCATGTTGACTCCATCTATCAAAAACCTTAGCCTATATATGGATAGTGGTAAGAAATGATTAATTTCCACCAATTAGCTAAAATTACTGATTTTTGTTTGGATCAAAATTTTTTCACTTTTAATGGTGATTTTTTCAACAAACTTCTGGCTTAGCAATGGGTAATCCTCTTTCACCTTTTCTTGCTGATCTTTTTATGAGTTTTTTTTTTTTTTTTTTTTTTTTTTTTTTTTTTTTTTTTTTTTTTGGAAATTCAAGTCACTAAAGCTTTTACTTTAATTTTTAAAACATGGTATAGATATGTTGATGGTATTTTTGCTATTTTTCCTGAAAAACAAATTAATGATTTTTAAAAATTACTAAATTTACAACATAAAGCTACAAAATTTACATTAGAAACTGAAATTAATGGTTTTCTTCCTTTTCTAGATATGAATATAATAAGAAATAATAACAAATTAGATTTTGGTATTTATAGGAAGTCTACTCATACTGATAATTACATTAAAAATAAAAGTTTTAACCCTTTTCCACATAAATTTGCTGTTTTTAATAGTTTTATTTATATATTAATAAATACACCCCTGAATAAAGAAGAATTTATAAAAGAATATAAACATATTATTGTTACCCAAGCGGCAAGTCTACGATGTCGATCAATAAATGATGGCCGGCGGAGGGAGGGGAGACCGCCGGGGTGGCTGGGTCTTCGTTTACCCCTCCTCCTGCCGCTCGAAGGAGCACGAAGCTTCGAGAATGTTTTCCCCCTCCATAAAAGGAACTCTCGAGAAACTTCGGGCCGCCGATCAATACAAGCGAGGCGACGGTCAGTTGTGTTGAGTGTGTCGTGGCGAGCAGTAGTATAAGGCGCACCGAGTGTACGTGGAAAGATGAATTGGCTTAGTTGTAATTGTATACATTACGAAATTGTAATTGTGACATTGGAATAAGGTGGAAATAAAGAACATTTTTGAGTGGTGTAGTTGAACTTTTTAATTTTATGAACCCACAAAGTCACATTATTAATACTGCTTTAAATAATGTTTTAATATAGATTTTACACAAAATAGATTGAAAATGTTAAATATAAAAAATTATTAATGATATTTCTACTCTTAAAAACATAAAGGATGATTATATATTTAAAAAATTTACTTAGCATCCTTGGGTTAATAAACCTTTTCAATTTTTTTAAAGAAGTTGGTATAACTTTAGTTCCTCAAAATAAATATAGTGTTAAAAATTTATTACAATTTTCTAAAAAAGATAAACTTCCTAGTAATAAAAAATCTGGTATTTATAAATTTAATTGTTTAGATTGTGATCAGGTTTATATTGGAAAGACGAAACGTAGTTTGGAAACCAGAAAGAAAGAACATTTTCGTAACATTAGATATAAACAAATTGATAAATCGGCCATAGCAGATCATTTTTGGTCGTTTAACCATGAAATAAATCCCGAAGTTAAATTATTAAAATAATTAAATGTTTCCATAGATATAATAGTTTGGGAAAAATATTTATTTTACTAAATAAAAATCCCGTACTGGTTTTTGACATACCGGCAATTAATTCTGTTTTTAGGCTTGTTTCTTCTTCAGATGTTGGTAATACGTAAATACATGGTATCCTTGACAACAAAGTGTATTTGACTGAAGATGTGGGCAAATGTCTACGAAATTAATTTCAATTAGAGAAGATAGAAGTATTGTTATCAACTTCTTAAGATAAGTGGAAAATAATCACTAAATGTTTTATTTGTATAACAGTAAAAACTGTTCAGCGTATTGACCAACAACGCCTCTACCATGCCCAAAGAGCAACACAAGCTTCAAAAAAGAGTCTAGAGTAAAAAGGAGGCAAGTAGAGAAGCAGCTGGAGGACTTATATAAAGTTGATGATATTATCCTGAATGTATTAAGGTCTGCTTCCAGAACACCACAAAATTTCAAACTACTGTTTCTCAATATGTAAAATTTTAGTGCATAGGTTCCTTTTTGTCATGAACTATTAGTCACAAAGACCTCAAATTGTCTAAACTTCATTATCACATTTATATGCAGTTTGTAAAGCAGGAGTTGTAAAGCTCAGTGCTTATTAAGATATGTCAAACTGAAAAACTGTTGAAATTGCTTAAAAGTGTACACATATTTTGAAATTTACCAATTATTTTTTGTAGACTTCACTAATTGATTATATTTAAGAACTCTGCTTTTCAGAGTAGATAAATATATTCAAAACATGGCTGCATTATTTCTGTTGTGAGTTGCATATGGTTGCCAAGAAAAAGGTACATAAATATTGTATGCTTTTGGAAAATATTATCTTAATTTATTTTTATGTATCTGAATTTGTAAAAACTCCATTTTAACAATCAGAATCTTGAAACACAAACCAAAATACGAGGTATGTCGGTAAAATAAGTTCTCCAATTTTATTTAATAAGAAAACATGTTTATCGTCAACGAATGTTTCATTGATGGAAATGCGGAACCTACAGCTATTTTTCAACGTAATCACCATTGCGATCGATGTACTTTTGCATGCGTTGTGGCAGTTTTTGTATATCTTTGTCATAGCACTCTCCCACCAAGTTGCGCAGGTAGCGCTCAACCTCGTTGTTCAAATCATCGTCGGTCTGGAAATGTGTTCCACCCAGGTGTAACATCAACTCAGGAAACCGATGATAATCACTTGGTGCTAAGTCTAGACTGTAGGGGGGGTGAGAAAATGTGTAGTGTTTAACGTCCGCTTTTACTACATACGGCACCGCAGGCTATGACACTAATGGTACAAGAGATGAAGATGGAGCACCGGTGGAATGAAATGGCGGGGAAACCGGAGATCCCGGAGAAAACCCGTCCCAGCACCGTGTTGTCCACCACTAATCTCACTTTGCGGTCGCCTGGGATCGAACCCGGGCCGCCTTGGTGAGAGCCAAGCGGTCTAACCATTGCGCCACGGCGTGGCCTAGGGCCGTAGGGATGATTCATCCGAACTGGACCAGGGATCAACCGCTGTAAAAACAGTATGGGGACGAGCGCTGTCGTTATGAAAAGTCACTCCCTTCGTCAGCATTAACGTCCTTCAATTTTGAATGGCACGTCGCAATTTTTTGAAGTCTCACAGCAACTAGCGGCGTTTATTGTTGTGCTGGTAGGCATAAACTCGCACAACCATACAGCTTTTCTGTACCAGAACACACTGGTCATCCCTTTGCCGGTAGAAAATGTCCGTTTGAACTTTCGCGGCTTCAGTGAATTCGAATGCCACCACTGACGAGGTGGTGTGTGTAGTGCACTCAGGTTTCATCGCCAGTGACAATTGAAACCAACAATTCCGGTGGGCCACTTCAACACGTTGCCGTTTATGGTCTTCGGTAGGTATTTTCGGAACCCACCTCGCACACATCTTACGATAATGTAAATGTTCGGTCAAAATCTTGTCAATCATAGTCTTACTGACTTCAGTGATAAGTTCGTACAGCTCACGAACTGTCACACGCCGATTTTAAGCATTTCTTGCTCTACTTTTGCATTTGTTTCGGCTGAAACCGAAGGCCGACCAGAACGCTGTTCGTCAAGGACGTCTGTACGTCCGTCTTTGAACTCTCTCACACACTTTCGTACGTTTTTGACGTCAGTACACTGTGGCCCATAGACTTCGCATAACTGACGATGAATTTCAGTCAGGGTAGTGCCCTTGACACTCAACAAACGGATCACTGCACGCAACTCGCACTTGGCGGCGGAAGTGATAGGAAGCTCCATCGCAATCGGCTGCCCAGTCAAGACTAATGGTTGCAACGGATTCGTTGTGATGGAGATTTGAAGGGGTGAAACCAAGCTACATGCCAATGTTGCCGGATCTCGCGTAATAGCGTTCCTCGCGGCTGCAGCGCCTTGCAGACCTTATTTTACGGACACGCCTCCTACTTCTATTTTCACAGTGATTATATAGTAAACATTTTATTCATTTCCATTGAATAGTCCTTTGTGTATTGTAAATTTTGTCAAATGATGTGAAACTTGTACTTGCTCAGAGTACGCTGTACCCTAAGCAAAAAGTTGACCTTTTAGGATAAGGAGTATTGTAAGCAAAAGAGTGAAGTGTGATATACAGAGAGGGTATTTGTTGTTCAAGGTGTGGCCAGCAAACAAGGCTGGGCTAAAATGAATGGTCATTAACCTTACGAAAAAATGGAATATTTCCAGCTACTTTTTTAAACTCTCAGCAGAAGAGAAAGAGTTCAATGCACCTATGCAGTAAACAGAAGATTTCCTAAACAGAAATGTACCAATCGACCAATGGGAAATGTAATACCTGTCACGTGATGAAGCAAGAGACGGCAGGATAAAAGCAAACTTACCGAGAATAGAATTTTGAAATGCGTTTGTGGTTAGGAAGTCGAGCACTTTGTGGTTAGGAGCGGACAATCATTTGTGGTTACACGACTGTAAGAGTCTGCTAATGTACGAGATCAATTAAACAAATTATACGAACAGTTATGCTAAACCCACGTGCACGTAAACGCCAGTAAATAAATGCATGTGTGTGTTGAATATATATTGGATGTTAGCTACTGGTGAAGTCAAAATATGGCCAGCACTTATTTAAATTCATTGTAACCATAAAATTAACGTAATACATATAGGCTTGCCAGATGAAATATCCGTGAAACATTTATTAACTGTCTCACGAATAAGTACAGTCATTATGGGCGATCGCTCGGTTTAGAGAAATCAGAGAAGACGGGAATATAGTACAGTACAGTCTGGCCATCAGTACAGCGTACGTAACACGACGTATATTGTATTACCTGACTGACGAATGAGTACAGTTGTTATGAGAGATCGCTCGGTTTAGAGAGATCAGAGAAGACGGGAATATAGTACAGTACAGTCTGACCATCAGTACAGCGTACGTAACACGACGTATATTGTATTACCTGTCTGACGAATGAGTACAGTTGTTATGAGAGATCGCTCGGTTTAGAGAGATCAGAGAAGACGGGAATATAGTACAGTACAGTTTGACCATCAGTACAGCGTACGTAACACGACGTATATTGTACTACCTGTCTGACGAATGAGTACAGCTGTTATGGGAGATCGCTCGGTTTAGAGAGATCAGAGAAGGCGGGAATATAGTACAGTACAGTCTGACCATCAGTACAGCGTACGTAACACGACGTATATTGTATTACCTGTCTGACGAATGAGTACAGTTGTTATGAGAGATCGCTCGGTTTAGAGAGAACAGAGAAGACGGGAATATAGTACAGTACAGTCTGACCATCAGTACAGCGTACGTAACACGACGTATATTGTATTACCAGTCTGACGAATGAGTACAGTTGTTATGGGAGATCACTCGGTTTAGAGAGATCAGAGAAGACGGGAATATAGTACAGTACAGTCTGACCATCAGTACAGCGTACGTAACACGACGTATATTGTATTACCTGTCTGACGAATGAGTACAGTTGTTACGGGAGATCGCTTGGTTTAGAGAGATCAGAGAAGACGGTAATATAGTACAGTACAGTCTGACCATCAGTACAGCGTACGTAACACGACGTATATTGTATTACCTGTCTGACGAATGAGTACAGTTGTTACGGGAGATCGCTTGGTTTATAGAGATCAGAGAAGACGGGAATATAGTACAGTACAGTCTGACCATCAGTACAGCGTGCGTAACACGACGTATATTGTATTACCTGTCTGACGAATGAGTACAGTTGTTACGGGAGATCGCTTGGTTTAGAGAGATCAGAGAAGACGGGAATATAGTACAGTACAGTCTGGCCATCAGTACAGCGTACGTAATAAAACGTATATTGTATTACCTGTCTGACGAATGAGTACAGTTGTTATGGGAGATCGCTCGCTTTAGAGATATCAGAGAAGACGGGAATATAGTACAGTACAGTCTGGCCATCAGTACAGCGTAAGTAACACGACGTATATTGTATTACCTGTCTGACGAATGAGTACAGTTGTTATGAGAGATCGCACGGTTTAGAGAGATCAGAGAAGACGGGAATATAGTACAGTACAGTCTGACCATCAGTACAGCGTACGTTAACACGACGTATATTATGTTACCTGTCTGACGAATGAGTACAGTTGTTATAGGAGATCGCTCGGTTTAGAGAGATCAGAGAAGACGGGAATATAGTACAGTACAGTCTGACCATCAGTACAGCGTACGTAACACGACGTATATTGTATTACCTGTGTGACGAATGAGTACAGTTGTTTTGGGAGATCGCTCGGTTTAGAGAGATCAGAGAAGACGGGAATATAGTACAGTACAGTCTGACCAACAGTACAGCGTACGTAACACGACGTATATTGTATTACCTGCCTGACGAATGAGTACAGTTGTTACGGGAGATCGCTCGGTTTAGAGAGATCAGAGAAGACGGGAATATAGTACAGTACAGTCTGACCATCAGTACAGCGTACGTAATAAAAACGTATATTGTATTACCTGTCTGACGAATGAGTACAGTTGTTATGAGAGATCGCTCGGCTTAGAGAGATCAGTGAAGACGGGAATATAGTACAGTACGGTCTGGCCCTCAGTACAACGTACGTAACACGACGTATATTGTATTACCTGTCTGACGAATGAGTACAGTTGTTATGAGAGATCGCTCGGTTTAGAGAGAACAGAGATCAGTACAGTGTACGTAACACGACGTATATTGTATTACCTGTCTGACGAATGAGTACAGTTGTTATGAGAGATCGCTCGGTTTAGAGAGATCAGAGAAGACGGGAATATAGTACAGTACCGTCTGGCCATCAGTACATCGTACGTAACACGACGTATATTGTATTACCTGTCTGACGAATGAGTACAGTTGTTATAGGAGGTCGCTCGGTTTAGAGAGATCAGTGAAGACGGGAATATAGTACAGTACAGTCTGACCATCAGTACAGCGTACGTAACACGACGTATATTGTATTACCTGTCCTACGAATGAGTACAGTTGTTATGGGAGATCGCTCGGTTTAGAGAGATCAGAGAAGACGGGAATATAGTACAGTACAGTCTGACCATCAGTACAGCGTGTGTAACACGACGTATATTGTATTACCTGTCCTACGAATGAGTACAGTTGTTATGGGCGGTCGCTGAGTTTAGAGAGATCAGAGAAGACGGGAATACAGTACAGTACTGTCTGACCATCAGTATAGCGTACGTAACACGACGTATATTGTATTACCTGTCTGACGAATGAGTACAGTTGTTATGGGAGATCGCTCGGTTTAGAGAGATCAGAGAAGACGGGAATATAGTACAGTACAGTCTGACCATCCTTACAGCGCACGTAACACGACGTATATTGTATTACCTGTCTGACGAATGAGTACAGTTGTTATGAGAGATCGCTCAGTTTAGAGGGATCAGAGAAGACGGGAATATAGTACAGTACAGTCTGACCATCAGTACAGCGTACGTAACACAACGTATATTGTATTACCTGTCTGACAAATGAGTACAGTTGTTATGGGAGATCGCTCCGTTTAGAGAGATCAGAGAAGACGGGAATATAGTACAGTACAGTCTGACCATCAGTACAGCATACGTAACACGACGTATATTGTATTACCTGTCTGACGAATGAGTACAGTTGTTATGGGAGATCGCTCGGTTTAGAGAGATCAGAGAAGACGGGAATATAGTACAGTACAGTCTGACCATCAGTACAGCGTACGTAACACGACGTATATTGTATTACCTGTCTGACGAATGAGTACAGTTGTTACGGGAGATCGCTCGGTTTAGAGAGATCAGAGAAGACGGGAATATAGTACAGTACAGTCTGACCATCAGTACAGCGTACGTAATAAAAACGTATATTGTATTACCTGTCTGACGAATGAGTACAGTTGTTATGAGAGATCGCTCGGCTTAGAGAGATCAGTGAAGACGGGAATATAGTACAGTACGGTCTGGCCCTCAGTACAACGTACGTAACACGACATATATTGTATTACCTGTCTGACGAATGAGTACAGTTGTTATGGGAGATCGCTCGGTTTAGAGAGATTAGAGAAGACGGGAATATAGTACGGTACAGTCTGACCATCAGTACATCGTACGTATCACGACGTAATAAATATCTCATGTCTTTAAGTATTCTTTGTTTCTGCCTTCAAAAGGTATCTTTTCTTTAACATTCATACGTTTACGTAGGTTTTTCTCTTCTCTGTTCATAAGCTCGACGAAGGTTCTGTATACAATGCACATCGAGTTTGAACCTTTTTGGATTGTGCCGGTGTTTGACTTGATTCGAACCCTTCACTGTAAGAGACTCTGCTGTACATAGAATAGTGACGTAATACCGTAAGCTCCCACTGTCTGCAGATATGTTATAATTACTGCTTACTATTTGGTTAAAATAAACTTATTTTCATATTTAATTTATCTTCACTTTACATTAATATATAGTAAAAACAGGTATTGTCATTGTGAAATGAGATACGAGACTGTAGTTTTTTCGGTTGACCCGTTGTTTGTTGGTCGTCAGACGGAAGTTTCTTGTTTCAAGGCTTGAAGGTGTTGAGTAACGCTTGTTTACTACATTTCGCCAACGGTTTACAGTCTTTGACAAATATGACGGGGCCATCTATTGCTATGTTACTGAATTGTGTTTCTTATGCTACCGATTCTCTTGGCATTATAAAATAACAATGTCACTCTTACAGTACAAATAAACAGAAGAGGAAAGTTGTCTCTAAGTAATTCAACAATTACCGTCCATTATTTCTACATTCACACGTCCCTTAAAGCATCAGTTATGTTAATTTAGGTTGCGTTTAATAAAATTGAGAAATGACCGTATTTTGTCTGTAAACTCCCTTCTACCATTCACAGAGTCAGTCAGCCTTCCACAACCATAAACAGCTTTCTAGGAACAAGTTTTGCGGCGCCAAAGGCAATATGAAATTGAATTTTTATGATAGGTAGTGTAAAATGTGGAGTAAGGGAAGAGTTGAAACGTTTAATATTATGAAGAGAACTCCTTCTCTTAACTTGAACCAAACACATTTATTTACGAGTCTACAATCACCATAGACAACAAAAGACTATCAATTTTCTAATCCCTCTAGGAGAACAAAAGACTGTGGTAAGTAAAGATTTGTGTAACGAATTCAGAAAGTACTGGCCAGCAGCAAATGTACATTTCTGTTTTTAATATAATGCAAAGTTAATATTTAAAATCAGAAAAAGGGCATGTCTGCCGCAGGTCCACACTGCAACTCACTCACTCGGCTCCTTGCCGAAAAATAAACTGTCCGACAGACCTACCGAGGTGCTGGCTGGCTATATAAAGCCAGAATGTTTTTGCTGCATGCCCACCCGTTAAGGGTGTTTCCGCAGATAAGGATACAGTTGGGATTCTGTAGGATGTGTTGTAGGTTTTGAGCTTTGGAGTTAATTTAGAGGTTACAAATTTATGTACCTTCGGGTTGAAGGGCAGGATGCAGTACTATGCACCCTGGAGTTTTTATTTTGAGTTTGTCATTTGTTGGAAAAAGTTTTGATGCCAAACAGCGTAAGAGATTTATGTGGAGCTCAGCTTTAGCTGCTGATAGGATTAGCTCCTGGGTTATCTTGGGTGCCCGCAAGCCAAGCGGGGAACTCGATGCCGTCTAGTGGGGTCATAATCTCCCAATGATCTAACAAGGGCGCTTCTATGTGTTGGTTAATTTTGCTGCCCGATTCCTAATTACATCCTCCACGTATGGAAGACCCGAGGCTTCGTGAAGCAACCTGGTAGGAAAATAACGTCCCACAGAATAGATAGACCGTAGACCTCTATTCTGTGCACGTTAAAGCCATGCCAACCAGCTATCTGCCGCCATGCCCCAGATCTCGCAGCCATATAGCATCACCGGGATTACCAGCGCTCGGAAGAGGTATAACTTCAGACCAACTGGCTTCGAGGTCGACCCCAGCATTGGATACAGAGAAGCAATTGCTCCCTGTACCTTCGCCGATAGGTCCCTGATGTGCTGGCGGAAAGTTAGACCTCTGTCCAAATTGACTCCTAGGTAATGGACAGAGTTTGTCCACTCTATCCTTTGACCTCGGAAGCTGAATTTGGGGCAGTCTGCGGGGGTGTGGCGCTTTGTGAAAAGTATGGCGTGGCTTTTTTCCGGATTAACAGACATCCGCCAACGCCGACACCGCTGTTGTGTTAGACGGAGATGTCTTTGTAAGGGGTTGAAGACTCTGAGGATGTGTTTGACTAAACTGTCTAGTTCAGTCCATCACTTTTATACATGATTTAGCTGTTTCACGAAGGCTGGTGAAACTTCCCGAAGCTTCACGAACCTTGCGATGACGAAGGAATTGTCCAGACCTTTCTCTGGTTCTTCCTCTCCTAACCCCGTCTCTCCCCGTCTCTCATTAGCGCTGCGCATGGGCGTAGGCGTGGCTTCAACGCTATTTGTCTCTTTCACTGCCCGCTTCTCACACTCTCTCCACATCATAAGCGCCTCGCGACAATATAAACAAAGACAAAACTCTATCAATACTCGCATCTTTAAACAAAAGACTGTTTTCAGTAAATTAAATGTCAGGTCAGGAGATGGCGTGAGTATACAAAATTAATTAGGTCAAAGAAACGTAACTACTTAATTTGATTATCAAGCTGTATAGATATGTGCTTCTTAAGTCGACGGATTTCCAAGAGTAGCTGAACTGAAATCCAACATCACGATAAAGCATGCTCCTCTCGGAGGAAATGGCCAAAGCCTCCTCAACTCTCCGCTCCCAGTATAGTCACGCTGCTCGAACGGTTACCCTGGCTTTATCTTTGTTAACAGAAACCTCTCAGATAATGCACTGATTATTCTTGTAAGAGTGAGAGGGGTACTGACGCGCCTTCCGGTCCTGTGCTAAGCACCAATGAACGCATCACTTCAGCCAATGGAATTCACAGGAATCACAAATGACAGATAGATGTTCACTCCACGTGGAGTAATCAGTGCTTTATCTGAGAGATATCTATTACCAAAGATAAATCCATGGTAACCGTTGGAACAGCGCGATTATAACTGTGGCATTTTGCCAAGATGGTCGTCTCCCGAAAGTTAACTCTATGGTCGTTAGCAAAACAATGCTCTGTCAGTCCATCTTAATCGTGATGCTGGATTTTAATTCAGCTCCTCTTGGTAACCGGGCATAAATATGGAAATCCGTCGACTTAAGAAGCACAGATACATACAGCGTGATCATCAATATAAGTAGTTACGTTTCTTTGACCTAATTAGTTTTCTATATTCACCCCATCTCCTGGGACTGGAATCGGAATTTCATGACGGAGGGGATTTGGTACGTAGGATGAGGTGAAGGAGACAGAGTGCGGCTGTCCCAAGGAGCCACGACAGTACAGAGGGCAGGGTCCATACAGTTTACTTAGAGACTTCCCCCGACAGGCCAGGAGAACGGACACACTCTCCTACTGCGGGACGGCAAAAGTCCCGCCAAGCCCCAAAGGTCCCTGGCTGGCGATCCCGAAATGGTAGAGGAGTGGAGCAGGGCAGCAGAGGAGTGGAGACCGGCAACCGGCCTACCGGAAGAGGAAGTAGTTTACCTCAGACCATATCATCCTGCCATGCACCGCCGAGACACCCGCCGACACTTCTATCCTGAAAGAGACCACCAGATGAGATAATAATAATAATAATAATAATAATAATAATAATAATAATAATAATAATAATAATAATAATAATAATAATAATAATAATAATAATAATAATAATAATAATAATAATAATAATAATAATAATAATAATAATAATAATAATAATAATAATAATAATAATAATAATAATAATAATAATAATAATAATAATAATAATAATAATAATAATAATAATAATAATAATAATAATAATAATAATAATAATAATAATAATAATAATAATAATAATAATAATAATAATAATAATAATAATAATAATAATAATAATAATAATAATAATAATAATAATAATAATAATAATAATAATAATAATAATAATAATAATAATAATAATAATAATAATAATAATAATAATAATAATAATAATAATAATAATAATAATAATAATAATAATAATAATAATAATAATAATAATAATAATAATAATAATAATAATAATAATAATAATAATAATAATAATAATAATAATAATAATAATAATAATAATAATAATAATAATAATAATAATAATAATAATAATAATAATAATAATAATAATAATAATAGATAATCGAGATGAAATGGAGGGACAGGAAATTTGCGGGATGTAATTAACCTAACCGGCATTCACCTAGCCACCCGGGAAAACCCCGAAAAACCCATGGGTCAGGTAGGTCACGGGAATTGAACCCAGGCCTCTCGAATGCGAGCCACAGACGAAACCGCCTGAGCCATCCCACTCGCTACGTCATCTCCTGACCTGGCATTTAATTTATTGAAAACAGTCTTTTGTTCAGGAATGCGAGTATTGATAGTGTTTTGTCTTTGTTGATAGTTGTGTTATATTCAGTTTTTTTTCTTTTTAATTTACGTCCTCCAACGTTAAGTCATATCAGACGCTGAATGAAATGGGTGAAATGATGCTCAAATGAATCCGGGGTCCATCGAGCTTAGAGTAACCTGACATTCGTCAATCAGGATAAGGGAAAACTCCGGAAAAAACCTTATCCAGATAACTCGCCCTGACCGAGATTCGAACTCGAGACCTCTTGAACGTGAAGTAGACACGCTACCATCTACGCTATCGAGGCGGGCGTGTTATATCCAGTAATACATTAGTGGTTATAACATTTCTTAAAATACCCTGATGATGAGAGAGATCTACACTCCTGAAACGTCGATTTGTAATTGTCTTTTCACATGGCTTGTTTCCCGACAAGATCTTGAAGATATTCGTCGCCAGGAAAGCTTCAGGTCTTATTTTAAGTAAAATATTATCTTTACATAATATAACCCTTATACGAACTTAATTTGTTATTTTATGAAATAAAATATAGTTATTTTGAGGTTTCTATGACAATGGCAGAAAGGTCGCTGGAAACGAAAGGAAATTTCCGTCATCCATGCAACTTCAATCAACTTATCCGAGGTCTCGGGGAATATGATCTTGACCCCGGGGAAACCTACAAGCATCCCAGACTCACCTTAGGCCCATCATAACCTCAATGGTATACTATAATTAATAATTAGGGGTACTGATTATTCGCCAAAGCGATATAGCGCGATAAAGAGCGAAATTGACTGAAAATACGAAATCGAAGATTTTCCCAAGTAATTATTTTTCCCCAATGTTCTTTCTTCTGGAAACTTTAACTGAAGAGTCTGTAGAAACTTTGCATGTTTAGAAAGTTATAACGGAAGTGACCACTCTTCTGGAATGTGGAAAGCAACCCTTCCCGCTAAATTGGATTATTGTTCCACCATTGCCCATATGAGGTAAAGTCTGTCTAGTCAACGCGTGTGCATGTCGGCCGCTGCCTTTGACGAACTCTTATAGTCGTTTTACAACCCTGGCCCTCCTTCTCCCAGTCCGTTCTGCAAGTTGCCACCTTTCTCGATACGTTATGGGTTGAGTCCTGAGGCTCTACTCCCATTAGCCTTGAACCCGTAGGAACAAGACCCAGGCCTCCTTCAACCAGGGAGTATCTGAGCTGTCCCAAAGGGCGCTCGGCATCCTCCATGGGGCTTTCCATAGGGCAAGACCTAGAGACTAACGTAAGTGGATACGCCACTTACGCGCGTCAACACTCAAGGTGAAGACTACCGAAAAACCTCGGTGGGGCTGCCTAGTGATCTAGCACACCTACTAGCTTTGCAGGCTAGTACCCGGGACACTTAGTGGCTTCCCTCAACCCCGTCCGAAGACGTACCCGATTCCCACGGGTATAGGGAACACACTGCCCCCTCGAGTCCATCCCAATCCGAACAACTCCCGAAGGAGGGGCTCGAATGTTCGGCCCGAGGTTCCTCTAGTAACGTCAGAGGTACCACGAGTGCTAGGGGTCCGCAGCACCCGCACTTTGGCAGCTGAAAGGGACGGATCCCTTCCCCTATATCGTACGAGGTTTCGTCTAAATAAATTATCTTATGTCCATTACTGCATAACTTCCTTAGTATTGATATATATATATATATATATATATATATATATATATATATATATATCGCCAAGCTACAGTTCTACTGGATTCCATAATAACCCTTAACTTATTCGAAGTGCGGTATTTGAAACCCAGCTCCTTTAGGAGACCGCGCAAAGTGCAGTGCCCATAAGGAATATCACAAATTTCTTGCAAATGTGCAACCAATTCGTCTAAGGTGGGCGCTCTCCCTTTTGCATAGAATCTATAAATTTCTCGGCGAATTAAATTGCATGTGACATTATCTACTTTAGAGAAACGTTTCCTTTTGTTTTCACACTTGATCGGCGTCTTTGGTATTTCTTTCGTCACAATATTTCTTACTGTATTTCTGAAAATACCCAGAAATTATCATCAGGTTCATTGCATGACCTCTTACCAAGATTATTTGTCAGCACATATTTATATGTGTTCAAAACAAGCGCTTGAATTTGCCTAGAACTTTCTTTTTTGAGGCTTCTCCACCAACACAGCTCGACCCAGCAACAGTTTCCAATACATTCACACTGTTGTTTTCACTTAATTGAAAGTTATCTACTACTTCATTTGCGTTTATCACTGCATTTCCCTCCCACGGTCTCCATATCGTGACACACAACGAATTTCTACACGTAATGAAACAGATCAACTGGAAGTTGGAACTTTGGCAATTGAGACTCCACGTGGAGTAAACATACGATTGTCATTTCCAGAAAATCAGGGTTGCTATTGGTCCTCAACGACAGTGTTCCATTACTGAAGTGTGGAGATAGATTTATGACGGTCACTAGTGGGCGATAGGATCCGTTCCCTTTGTGAAACAACTTCACTCACGTTGACTAGACAGACTGTATGTTTCGTACATGAAGCGAGTTCAGTTGTTTTACAAAAGGGACCCCTCTTACCACGCGTCATGACACTCAAAGTCTATCTTCACAACCCAGTTAACAGAAAATTTCAATCCTTGTCTCTGAAAACCATAACAATCCTAATTTAAAGAGAGTTGTCAAAACATGTTAATTCCAGTTGGAGTTCTCAATTGCCAAAGTTACGATTTCCATTGTTCTGTTCGGCTTTACGCACAGCTTTCATTTATTCTATGCGTAAGTCACGTCAGTAAGTGCGAAGATGGTGATAACGAAAATATGAAACAGGGGGCAGAGGCGGAAAATGTGGCAAATGTCTTTCATCAAGACGTTAGTAAGCTTTTTAATCCTGTCGCTGCTAGCAGAGTAACTTCAATAAATTATATGATTTTAAGTGAAAGTAAAAGTAAGATTCCATTTTTTCGTGATGTTAAAATGCATAGTTTCGCTGAAGGGTATGATTATTTTCATTCACAACTGATACAAACAATACAATAAAGATGTAGACTGCCTGCAAATGCTGTTGGCTGTTAAGATCAAATACCCAGAGTTTGCTCGAGCAGCTCTGCCATTTATTTGGGATCCTACCAACAGTGTAGACGCTGAAAGATATTTGAGTAAATATACAATGCTGTTCAATAAAGAATTATCACAATTTTTTTTGACAACGTTCCTTGACTCATCCTCATAATTTTGACGGTCCTTCTCAAAATAGTCTCCCCTGAATGCGATGCACTTGTCCCAGCGTTTCTGTCAGTCTTCAAAGACATGCTGGAAACCATTTTTGAGAGATCCTTCAAAATCGCCTCCACAGCCTTCACCACTGCTTCTAATAATGGATAATGCCTCCAACGAAGGCGTTTCTTCAAGTTAGGGAATAGAAAAATGTCAATGGGGCTAAATCCGGACTATAGGGGGGGTGAGGGATGCACTTCACGTTGATTTTTGCAAGATATTCAGCAATAACATTGACAATATGCGGCCGAGCATTATCGTGGTGCAGCATCCAGCCTGCTTCATGGAAATGTAACCTTTTGCGCCTGATATGGACTTGCAATGTTTTCAGGACATCGCTGTAGTATTCTCCAGTTACTGATGTGTGTGCAGGTACAACATGCTGATAAACCATTCCATGAATATCAAAGAATGAGATGACCATAACTTTCCCAGCAGAAGCAACCACTTTTGCTTTTTGGGGTTGGTGATGAAGGAGATTTCCACACTGAGCTTTGCTGTTTGCTCTCAGAATCAAAATGATGTAGCCAAGTTTCGTCAGCAGTGATTACGTTTGAAAGAAACTCCGGATCTTCCTCTAACATCAACTTTAACTGCATGTTACCTCCATTGCAGCGGTAGGCGATACTGAACATGTCTGAACTTGCCTGGCTCTCACAGCTGGGAACCAGCAGTACCATCAATGAAACTACTATGGCCTGTTTTTTTTTTTTTTTTTTTTTTTTTTTTTTTTTTTTTTTTTTTTTCAAATTAAGCTAACAGAATATAATAAGATTGAATTTTAGTGAGAAAAATTATGACCGTAAAAAATGATGATCTTTCTTTATTGAACAGCCCTCGTAATTTGATTGTGAGTGACAAGAGGACTCAAATTACAGAAGAGAATGTTGAAATATGTTCAACGCTTTCATTCAACAGGATTATCGAATCAAAAACTATGCTAATTTTGTGAATGTTCTTTCTATTGTGTTAGTTTTACATCAGTATGGATTTATCTTTTTTGTATTCTGTAGTATACCTTAGTCTGAATCAGATTGTTCTACAAGAGGTGTCCAGAAAGTAAGTTCTGTTTCAATTTTCTCCGCTGCAGCGCTGCGATTTTAGTTCCGCACGTGCGCGGTAGAAGCTCTGTATCAAGGAGAAGAAACGTGCGCCATTGTGAGATCGCTGTGAGCCAGGTACGCTTTGTCGTAATTGTTTACAATGTCGATGTTGATTGAAAATCCCGCCGCTTGTGAAATCAGATCTGTGATTCGTTTGCTGAATCCTAGGAAAGTGAAAGCAATTGAAAATTAACGGCTGTCAAAAGATGTTGTGTTTCTTTACGACAACGGACGACCACACACTGCAAAAGCGACGAAAAACATCCTACAGGGACTTGGCTGGGATGTGTTTGACCACCTCCCGTACAGCCCTGACCTCGCACCTAGCGATTTTCATCTGTTTTTGCATCTCAGATCTTTCCTTGGCGGTCAACACTTCAACAATGACGAAGAGGTGAAAGAAAATGTTTCCAACTGGTTGAAGACGCAGGCGGCAAACTTCTATGAAGAAGGTATACGAAAACTTGTGCCTCGCTATGACAAATGCCTGCAAAATTTCGGCAGTTATGTGGAAAAGTAGTTTAAGTATTGTAGAATTTTGTGCAATAAATTAATTTGTCTGTATCTGCACACAATTTAATTTTATTACCAAACACTTACTTTCTGTGAAATAAATTGAAATTTTATGCACTTCTAACTCACCGTAATTAATAACCTCCACGAATGTGTTTTAAATTTCATATAAATAATATTAATATTCGTCACTTAACAAAATCAACTCAAACTTTCTTCAAAATGCTATAAAATACCAAATTGCAAATGTATAAATTTTACAAAATGCTAAATTTAAAAATCAAAATGCTAAATTTCTGATTTCAAAATGCTAAATATCACTACCCCTATTAATAATATATCCTCTCTTCCATCCTACAACTCTACTCACCGTCAATTGTTATAAATCCATCATAACTCCAGTAAGGGACAGAATCCCGAAATGGCAGTAAGTCGAAAGCTCCTTGTCTTCGGAGAAGGATGACTCTTCAGCGACACCTCTGTGTGGCTGAAAGGAAAGATTCATACAACTGAACCCATCACACATACCGCAGCAACATTCTTGGTATGATCTTTCTAGAACTAAGTTGTAACAACAGAGGTTAGTCCCCCGACACATCTAACTACGACTGTTAAAGCCAAACTTGAAGACTGTTTATTTTATACTTAAAATAATACTCTCTGAATGAGCGGGTATTTCAAAGAATTTTAATTTCATAACATATTTTGATTTCGTGCAAAAGTAGTCTATAGTGTACTAGGTGTACAAAAATACTTATTTTAAAGTTTCATTTTAAAAAGTAAAACATGAGTTCATCAGTTATACTTAACTAGGTAACGGTCCATTTAAGAGTAGACAGTTTAATCATTATGACTAATCTAAATACTGTCTGGCTTACTTGACCTTACACTTCAGCATTTAATACTGCAATACAGAACTGATTAATATTATCTACTTCCCTCATTCTTTATGAAGATAATGTACAATAAAATAAAATAAAATCTGAATATCTTATAGCCCGGCTTCTGGAATCTATATATGGCCCCATCTATTATATATCTATGCAAGCTTAATTTTTAACTTTATTCATTTTAAATCAAATTCCACAAAACAATTTACAAATATTTCAGATATATTTTAGTTAATTGATGGAAATTAATCATTTTTTCATACTAGCCGTATATAGGCTAAGATATTTGATGAATACAGTCAACATGGAGCTGGTTCGTAAGTTCCAGATATCCGGTTTGTCATCATTCCTCTTCTGCATAATAAGTTGTGTCTATCCGCTCTGATACTCTCCATATATCTCCTGTAACTCTCCTGGGGTTCTCCGTTCTATGATTTCTGCTCATCTTTCCTGTATCCATAACTGGCATCTTCTATTTATCGGTTGTGCTTCTTAAAGTATGTCTATATAGTCTTCAATCGTCTATAAACTATTCTTGCCATTTTGCAAGAGGAAGCAGTGCTGGCAACTGTTGACTTAGGAAGTTACTACTGCAGGGGATTGGAGAAGAAGGTTTGAGGAATTGCGCCAAAGTCAAAGTTTTCACATAACTTACTTATTTAAGGGAAAAAAGGGAGGCATTACTTTTTGACCCACCCTCTTAACTTTATGTACAAAATTTTATTTGGTCTAACATTAACTTTGTAGCAAAATAAGCTTTATTTATTTTATTTATGTATTGTTATCTGAAAAGGTTCCCAGAACCATAGCTCATGCTAGGGAATAGTACAAACAGCCCTTAACAATACTTATATTGCATTTTTATAGTAGGAATGAATTACCGTACAAGAATAACATATATGGAACATACATACATTCACTATAACTCAAGAAATTATAGTAACAAAAATATTACAGAAAAAAAAAGTCTACATATTCTATGAGACATTAAATCCATATTAATTTTTAAACAGTTCAGCTATCATACCAGCTATAAATGAGTAACACATTATCGGCAATCAATATATGCCTTCAGTAAATGTTCAGCAACTTTCCTTTTAAAACCTTTTATGTTCCTGCAGCCTTTCAGTTCCAGTGGCAGTGTATTATATGAGTTGATAACGTGTGAGGTTAAGCTGTTCAGGCCATAAGTAGAAGTGTTCACTGTTGGTTTTGTTAAGTTTCCTTTATTTCTTGTTGAGGAGCTTTCAAATGTTAGATTGGACTTTAGAAGATTATTTTTTATTTTGTGGAGATATATTATCAAGAACAACTCTATGTTTACTTGTAACGGTAAAATGTTAGTTACATGGTAGAGTGTTTTTGTGTTTGTTCTAAAGGGCAGATTGTAGATTATTTTCAAGGCACGATTTTGAAGTACTTCGAGGTCATGAATTAAATATTTAACAGAGTTACCCCATAAGATGTTTAAGTAATCCAAACGAGATTGAATTAAAGCATGGTAGATACTTCGTAAATGATTTACACTGAATCCTTTGAATTCAGCTTTGAATTTCGTCGAAATAGTCTGTAGATCTACACCAACCCAATCGTCCATAAACTATTCATGCTCAACTTTATTCTTTGACCTTGTTCTTATAGAGACATACATTCATTATTCATATATACTCTTCGTCGTAGTACATCGCAACATAATAGCTTTGAGATTGTCCTCTCTGCATGAACACGAAAAGAAACAGGAAAAGAAAGAAACAAAGTAAAAGAAGCAGAAAGAACAGCCCTTCAGGTCATAACACATAGCTGGTCTAAGTTTGATCACAATACTATGTAATTCTTACTTAAAGTATTTGGCTTTGTACAAGTTAGTTAAATAAGCACAGAACATAGAAATACTATCAAACATTTTAAAATTATCAGACTTATTAGAAAATCTAAATATGTCGAAAAATTATTTAAATGTTAATTTAGATGAACCGAAAATCAATTGAGTAAACTCTCACGGATACAATTCGGGCATTCCATGTAGTATATAAGGACGGCTGACATGACAACGTAGCGGAGAGGTCCGAGGCTACAGAGTTGCTCTTACGAGCTTAAAATTCAACCAAATCATATGAGGCAAAAGAAAAAGAATAGCCTTGCGCGAAATGCGACCTTGGCCATGGTGTTCAAGGTAGCAATAACCCATGTAGCGACTATGACTTCCCTTTTGAATATTTTTACAAAAATTTACTAATAAACCACGAATTACTGTTTAGACATCTCCAGTACGGGGTTGACAAAGCATTATGTCTACACATTTCGTTTTTGAGTGGATTAGACATTAAAGTAAGGTAGATTTGAATGCACATTTCAAAAATAATGTTTTGTTTTGAGGTACGTTAATTGCCCTTATTTAATGTTACATAATAAAAACCATTACACGCTTTATGCAAATTTGTAATGGCATTCCCCTGAAACAAGGAAATTTTAGCGAATTAGTCTAGATAATGGAAAGCGTTTAAAAATTTACATTTAAAGAAAATGTATTTAAAAAGATACACCATCAACACTTGGTTTATACAAAAAATTAAATCAAATATGCATACCTTATATCCCAGTTTCTGGAATCTATACCAGGCCTTACTATGTACGTTAATTTTTTTAAATTTATTAATTTTTAAATCCACCTACACAATACAATTTACAAATTTTGCAAATTATTATCCACTTGTTACCTTAACGAAGTAACTAAACCTACTGATTACTGGATTCCAGTAACCTTACCAATCTACTCATCCAATCTATCTAAAAGTCTTTCTTCTACTTCACGTCTACACCAACAATATACAATGTACAATACAATACAATGTTTATTAGCCACAGGAATTCATACAGAATTATAGGCATTGTCAATATAGTTACAGTATTTAACAACATTTACAGTTCATCAATGAGGTATTTACAAACTTAAGTTTCAAATAATTTACACAACTACACTTAATTTTAATGCTTTGGCCGGTAAAATTCTTCATTGGTGAGTCTTCCAATCTCGGACACATGAAACAAGAATAGAAATAGAATACATTAGTATAATTATGCACAACAAGCTGATTAATTTATGCTTTACCTGATTTGTATTCTAAGTATTCATTTACTGAGTAAAACTGATTTTTTTTTTAAAGAAATTGTGAAGCTCTGTCTTAAACTTTTTTATAGAGGTTATGTTTTTAATTGATTTGGCAAGTGGTTGTATAGTTTTAAACCCATGTATCTGACGGAAGTCTCAAATAGTTTTGTTATATGAATATAGGCGTGTAATTTGTTTTTATTACGTGTGATATGGGTGTGTATTTTAGCATTTGTGACATAGTTCGCAGTATTAGTCTTCATGTAGATCAGTAACTGTTTCATATATAAACTTGGTAGGGTCAAGATATTCAAATCTCTGAAGTGATTTCTGCAGCTTTCCATTTTTGGAATACCAATCATAATTCCTAATGCTTTCTTTTGTAGCTTAAATATCAACTTACTATTCGTAGTATTTCCCCACAACGGTAGTCCATATGATATTAGTGAATGAAAGTAAGCAAAGTAACAGGTTCTGAGTGTAGTAAATTCTACTCGAGGCTTCAGCTGATGTAAAACAAAACAAACACGGCTCAGCTTCTCTGCTAACTTTTCTATATGTTTGTCCCAACTTAAATTTTTGTCTACCCATAGTCCTAAGAATTTAGTTTGCTGTTCAAAATTTATCAATCTGGAGCCAATTCTGATGCAAGGGTTTTCCATTTTCCTACAAGCCTTATAAATCAAATCTACATGTAAATTTATATTGAGGAACTAATTCTTAAAGAATTAATAATTTTAAATACATTACTCCGGTATATGGATGTTTTCAATTAATTAGAGCCAACTAAAAAATTCAATGCCACGGCCGGGATTTAAACCACGGATCTCCTGGTTTCCATCTAGTCGCTCTAAACCCTTGAGCTGCCATGGCCAACATTTCTACTACAGCTTTAATTGTTATAACAAACTGCGAAAAACTGTTTCCTACAATTTTAAAATTTTCTCTTCTACAACTGTTATACAAAGCTTCCTCCTACTGGTATCCATCTCCTAAAAGGACAGGCATCACTAGAAGCAGTTGCTTCATCAGTTCCAGATATCCGAATTGTCATCTTTCCTCCTCTGCAACTGGTATCCAACGCTTCCTCCTGCTGGTATGCATCTCATAAAGGGACTGACAGTAGATTGAGCTGGTTCGTCAGTTCCAGATATCCGGATTGTCATCTTTCCTCTTCTACAACTGGTATCCAAAGCTTCCTCCTACTGGTATCCATCTCATAAAGGGACTGGCATCAGTAGATGGAGCTGGTCCGTCAGTTCCAGATATCCGGATTGTCATCTTTCCTCTTCTACAACTGGTATCCTAAGCTTCCTCCTACTGGTATCCATCTCATAAAGCGACTGGCATCAGTAGATGGGGCTGGTTCGAGAGTTCCAGATATCCGGGTTGTCTTCTTTCCTCTTCTACAGCTGGTATCTGTCTCATAAAGGGACTGGCATCAGTAGATGGGGTTGGTTCGTCAGTTTAAGATATCCAGTTGTCATCTTTCCTCTTCTATAACTGGTATCCTAAGCTTCCTCCTACTGGTATCCATCTCATAAAGGGACTGGCATCAGTAGATGGAGCTGGTCCGTCAGTTCCAGATATCCGGATTGTCATCTTTCCTCTTCTACAACTGGTATCCTAAGCTTCCTCCTACTGGTATCCATCTCATAAAGGGACTGGCATCAGTAGATGGAGCTGGTCCGTCAGTTCCAGATATCCGGATTGTCATCTTTCCTCTTCTACAACTGGTATCCTAAGCTTCCTCCTACTGGTATCCATCTCATAAAGGGACTGGCATCAGTAGATGGAGCTGGTCCGTCAGTTCCAGATATCCGGGTGGTCATCTCTCCTCTTCTACAACTGGTATCCTAAGCTTCCTCCTACTGGTATCCATCTCATAAAGGGACTGGCATCAGTAGATGGAGCTGGTCCGTCAGTTCCAGATATCCGGATTGTCATCTTTCCTCTTCTACAACTGGTATCCTAAGCTTCCTCCTACTGGTATCCATCTCATAAAGGGACTGGCATCAGTAGATGGAGCTGGTCCGTCAGTTCCAGATATCCGGATTGTCATCTTTCCTCTTCTACAACTGGTATCCTAAGCTTCCTCCTACTGGTATCCATCTCATAAAGGGACTGGCATCAGTAGATGGAGCTGGTCCGTCAGTTCCAGATATCCGGGTGGTCATCTTTCCTCTTCTACAACTGGTATCTAAAGCTTCCTCCTACTGGTATCCATCTCATAAAGGGACTGGCATCAGTAGATGGGGCTGGTTCGTCAGTTACAGATATCCGGGTGGTCATCTCTCCTCTTCTACAACTGGTATCCAAAGCTTCCTCCTACTGGTATCCATCTCATAAAGGGACTGGCATCAGTAGATGGAGCTGGTTCGTCAGTTACAGATATCCGGGTGGTCATCTCTCCTCTTCTACAACTGGTATCCAAAGCTTCCTCCTACTGGTATCCATCTCATAAAGGGACTGGCATCAGTAGATGGAGCTGGTTCGTCAGTTACAGATATCCGGGTGGTCATCTCTCCTCTTCTACAACTGGTATCCAAAGCTTCCTCCTACTGGTATCCATCTCATAAAGGGACTGGCATCAGTAGATGGGGCTGGTTCGAGAGTTCCAGATATCCGGGTTGTCTTCTTTCCTCTTCTACAACTGGTATCTGTCTCATAAAGGGACTGGCATCAGTAGATGGGGTTGGTTCGTCAGTTTAAGATATCCAGTTGTCATCTTTCCTCTTCTATAACTGGTATCCAAAGCTTCCTCCTACTGGTATCCATCTCATAAAGGGACTGGCATCAGTAGATGGAGCTGGTTTGTCAGTTCCAGATATCCGGGTTGTCATCTTACCTCTTCTGCATAATCAGTTGTGTCTGTCCGCTCTGATACTCTGCACGTGTCTCCTCTAACTCTCCTGGGATACTCTTTCTGTCTATGGTTTCTGCTCTTGTTTCCGATATCCATAACTGCCGTCTTCTATTTATCGGTTGTGTGTCTTAAATAAGGTCTTCAAGACTGGTAATCTGTATCTTCAGTTTCTCTTGGTGCTATTTCCCTCCGCCGATCTTGTAGATTGAAATGTTGTTACATTTCTTTCCTGAAGCCTTTTGTCGCGGGTCATATATTCCTCCAACGCCTTAGCGGATATTATCCGAGACATATTTTCTAAATGTACATAATCTGCTGCATCTCTTAAGATGTTCCATAAACATTTTCCTTGAAGTTTCCTTCGACTGTGTTCTACTAGTTCACTATATTTATTGCACTAAAAAGTAACATGTTCAGGCGAATCTAAACAGTTACATTGCTCACGTAAATCTGAGTTCTTCTTCCCTGCTCTTTTCAAATATACACTGTAGCAGGATTGCTCCGTTGCTGTGGGGTTCGATGCCCCAAAGTTGCGACTATATATATAGCAAGATTCGTGCAGGTATCTCGTTTCCCGTCGTTGGTCTTACTTCGTCGATCTTAACTTCGTCCAAAATATTGTCGCGGTAAAGGGCATTAAAGTTTCGGCACAAATAGATAACAGACGGCGGATAGTATTTCACGGTAATAAAGGGCTTGCATAAGCAGTTAACAATAGCGCGGCTAGTGTACACAACGAGCCGGCTATTAAAGATAGCTAAAATAAAGGACTTGCCGGCACAGATAGGATTTCACGTTGGAATATTCTAGTGATATTGTGATTGACAGAGAAAAGTTGGTTTCTGGTTTGTACTCGAAACCTCTCGTATTTATGAATGAGATGTATAAGCGATTGTGACACGCCAGCGGGAGTTGTAAAAGAAGAGTTGTGAGTAAGCAGAAAACTGAATGCTGTTATTGTTATCGACCTTGGAAGATTGTGTTGTATGTGTGAGGTAATGTTGTTACGTGAAAAGTTAACAATGTATTTCTACGAACCCACAAAGTCACAATATTATGACTTCGTGAACAAGGATGATTTAAATGAAATCTGTAATTGGGCTGCGGCTAACAAAATGTCAATTAATGCCAAGAAAAGTAAGTCCATTGTTTTTAGTAGAACTAAGGGCAAAATTATTGTTAACTATCACATGGGAGGGGTGCAAATTCCACAGGTGGACAGCTGCAAATACTTGGAAGTGTACCTGGCAAGTAATGCTGGATGGGACGAACAAGTAAATTCCACATCTAGGAATGCGTGGAAGGCATTACATTTCGTAATGAGAATATTGAAAAAGGGGAGCGCTAGGTCCAGGGAAATTGCGTACAAGGCCTTAGTGCGGCCGGTTATGGAATATGGAGTAGCATGCTGGGACCCGTATAGAGCTAACCAAATCGATCCATTAGAAAAAATACAGAAGAGGGCAATAAAATTCATAAAAAGAGGCAAGTATTTTGGGCCTATAAAAGGAGATGAGACTAAATGGGAGGAATTAAGAATTAGGCGTAAAAAACATAGGTTGGTAGCATTATTCAAAGCTAATGCTGGTGTAAAGGCATGGGTGGACGTTAGTGTAAGGTTAGATAATCCGGATTATTATGGACGAAACGATCATAGGTATAAAATTAAGGGTAGAAGATACAGAACCGACGTAGGAAAATTTTCTTTTGTTAATAGAACCATTGAAGAATGGAATGAATTGCCTGTAGCAGTCTTTCAGGGCTGTCCCCTGTCGCTGAAGAAATTTAGAAAAAATCTAGATGGTTTATAGTTTAACTTTTAAATTATAATGGTATATAATATGTAAATAGAGAAGTAATTAGATATGTTTTAAGTGACTAAAGTTAAAATAATATCATGTTTGTATTGTTTATTGTGTTATTGTTGTAAATCTAGTATTTGTAATTTGATCTGTATTCTTAACTCTGCCACCGGGTAGTACCCAATTGCAGTTAATAAATACATACATACAAGACGTTCCGCGAAGTTATCAGGAAAATCCTTAATTCCGCCTCGGCTAGCTTTTAATATTCTTTTGTTATATTCTTACTTACGAGCAATGAAAACTCTAAGTTACAAGGTTGGTAACGAGTGAAGGAATCATTAACATTTTTAATTTGAATTTCTATAAGAAATCAATCTTTTGTTTATTTCTTTTAACACAAAATCCATTATAATTCTTATCACAAAACTTTATACTGTGATCGGAATCAATCTAATACTTCAAATTGAACTAACACTTAAATATTTTCGAGCAATTTAAAAAGCGTCCGATCTCTTTGACGTTCCAGAAAGAAAGACGAATTTTCTTTTGGTTTCTACACCAAAATTATTTAATCCTTCGTATAATCGCTATCCATATATTACTTTTATATGATTGGCCGAGTAACTACTACGTCATTACATTACGTAATACAATTATTACTACGGCCAATCACAAAATTACATATATTTTTACACAATTTTGTTTGTTTTTCTTTTATAAATGTCAAAGCCTTTCTAAATAGAAATCGAAACAACTGTTAAAACATTATATGGGTCATGTCCTATAAAAAAGTGAAAAAAATCCTTCTTTGGTTTTACGAGGCATGGTTTTTAATTCAGTACCGTTTTGGTAAAAATAATCGCAATAATTTTATTTTTACATTTTTACATTTGTTTTTACAATTAACCTACTTTTCTACATAATTTCCGTGAATATTGAGGCACTTGTCATAACGTGGCACCAGTTTTTGAATACCCTCCTCATAAAATTCTGTCGCCTGACGTGTTAACCACTGTATCACAACTGTTTTGACTTCGTTATCGTCTTGAAGACGCTGACCGCCCAGATGTTTCTTCAAGTCCAGGAACAAATGGTAGTCGTCGGGCGCCAGATCAGGGCTGTATGGAGGATGATCTAGAGTTTCCCATTGAAAACATTTGATGCGCCACATGTCCGATTAGCCACATGTGGACGGGCATTGTCATGCAGCAAAACGATACCCTTACTCAACTTGCCACGTCTTTTGTTCTGGATTGAATGACCCAGATTGTTCAATGTCTCACAATAAGACGCTGCATTGATTGTCTCATTACGAGGCAGAAACTCCACTAGCAATACTCCATTTCTGTCCCAAAAACTGTGCACATGACTTTCCGGGCAGAAATTGTTTGCTTAAACTTCACTTTAGTGGGTGATGATGAATGTCGCCATTCCATGGATTGTTGTTTCGATTCTGGTGTGACGTAGGCCACCCATGTTTCGTCACCAGTAACAATTTGGTCTAAAAAATCTTCACCTTTATTGTGGTACCGCTCAAGGAAAGTCAATGCACAGCCTAAACGTTGGGTTTTGTGCAAATCGGTCAAAATTTTCGGAACCCAACGTGAACACAATATCCGGTACTTCAAGTTCTCGGTCAAAATTTTATACAAAACACTACGAGAATATTGAGGAAAATAGTCGCACAATGATGAAATTGTAAAGCATCTGTTTTCTCTCACATTTTCGTCCACTTTCTGCACCAAATCTTCAGTAACGACCGAAGGACGCCCACTCCATTCTTCATCACGCACATTTGTGCGGCCATCTTTAAATGCTCTCACCCATTTCATTACCATTCCATCACTCATAATGTTTTGTCCGTAAACTTCACAGATCTCACGATGAATATCGATCGGTTTTACGCCTTTAGCACTAAGAAATCGTATAACAGCCCGTACTTTACAATCGGCGGCACTCACGACTGTCGGAGGCATCTTAAACACTCAGTAACCAACGTATAAAATGAAGAATCAGACTGTAATTGCGTCAGTGCGTAGACAAGAGATGTAGGTAACCAGCGCGCATGCGCGGAACGCCGACCGTAGCGCTGCGGCGGCGGAATTGCAAAACGGTACTGACATAAAAAACATGCCTCGTATATGTTCCAATTTTAGGCTCTCTTTAATTTCCGGAAATAAATCATGTACTCTTCTTCCTACGTGTGCATTATCCCACTCTTCTTGCCATTTCTGTAATTAATGTACAATACTGTAAACATTTTTTTAAGAAAGAACCCCCCCTTTATCCCTTATAATTTCGTACAGCACATACTATTCCAAATAATAACCCTCCCCCACCGATATTCACACAACAAGATGTGAAACATCCGACTTCCTTAACCTCCAAGTTCCGGAGATGTTCCATTTGGTAAAATAACCGTTTGGTTGTGGAAAACGCCTCTGTCACAATGTTCGAGCAACTCTTTTAAACAATTATTTATGGCAGTTATATTTTAAATCTCTATAACTCCTTTTTTCTCTCATAAAAACTACTCCCAAGCCATTAAGTTAAACTGCTTGGAAAATACACAATATACCTAGTCCGCGAAATCGAGAAAACTGGTGTCTGTACATAGAAAATATCCTTTCAGTCATTTTAATGCCAGCAATTTTCTGTCTATGCTATTATTCAGTGTATATAGAATTGGAATAAAGTTATAGAGGTTTTCATGTTGTTTCATTACAAATCCAATTGATATTTAGCAGTTAAAGAAACAAATGTAACGCAGAATCGACGATTTTGTTTATTTCTTTATATAATTATATTATTTGGCCCAAACTGTAACTTATTCTATATGTTCATCCGTCATATGTAACAACGATTCATCTGTCTTCTGTTACACTATGTCCATCCATTGCAATAAAACGGAGCTAGCTTTTGTTTTCATGCTCTTCGGAGTGCATCGACTATTTATTCTCTGTGGAACAACACTCGTTTCTACTCCATGGCATTTCTGAACTTAAAATGCAAGGCCTCCTTCGTACGCATATTCCTTTATTATTTCAACGTTTTCGTTCGTATTCATGGTATATAAAAGTTTTCTAAATAGTTTTTTAATCCTTTAGTAATTTAAGAAACGAAATTGGAAGTGTTTTATACATCAATATCCGTCAGAACAAACTAGACTTTCAGTGAAGAAAGAATGATACCACACACACACACACACACACACACACACACACACACACACACACACACACACACACACACACACACACACACACCATGCACACACGGCAGGAAAGAATTTAAAGTGTGGAATAATTAAACGCTATGGTATAAGATGTTACAGGAAACTCACATATCTTAGGAGGTTAATAAGTAAGCAGAAGAGATATCGATATCTGTTCCCTATGTGACGATAGTGTATTGTTTTGCTGGAACGAAGAACTACGTGAGACAGTTGACTGCGTAATACGATTATGTTTCTTCAGTCTAAGTGACAAATTGAACTTCTTTTACGGAAAGGAGGTATGTAATTGCTTCATTTCTGGTATTTTGTTAGTTTTTAAGTTCTTTTAAGATATATTTATAACGAATGTGTATTAAAATTGGCCAGAAACTTGTAGAACAGGAAAATACAGACTTGCTTATATCCACAATCCTCCTTGTTATGGTAGTTACTTAATCAGTGCTGCCAATGGGCAAAAATAAATACCGGTACAACAGCGGGCGAAGTGTATTGAGGTAAGGCGTGAGATTAATTTTTTTTTATTTAGTCCTCCAACCTTAAGTCATATGGGACAATGAATGAAATGGGTGAAATGATACTCAAATGAGCCCGGAAAAATGGAGAATGTTAACACGATATCTGTGTGGGCTGACGCTGTAGGAAAGAAGCAATTCATATGTGGAAAATGTGTGTGAGATACATAAAGATATGAATATACAAGTGTAGAAATGTGTTATTTTGTTCTCATGATTACATTATGTACTTAAATTGAATGTTCCATTCCGATTCGTCTGCTAAGACAATGCTATTCATCCTCCAATTACGGACGATTAGCATTTGTTTCCATTCGGAATAAAAATGAAAAGGGAAGTAAACAGAAAATTCTTCATGGAAAAACTAGCATTTAAAGTAATCTAGAATGTGCAGGCTTCAATATAAGGTAAAAGCTTTCATATTTACGTGACAAATAGGGATTTTGGGAAAGATTTTGAAAATGTTGATCCGATTCACCCGCGGTTACCTTAACCTTAATTAGTTTCATTTATGTGTACAAACCTATATAACATATGCTGTAAAGATTATGCAATATAAGTTTTCTACTAGTAATAGACTTTGTTTTGGTTTCATACAGGACCCCGTTACTGTATATGTAGAACAAGTTCGTTATAACAATAAGAGTATTGCTTATTTTGAACGTGAGGAGCTTCTAACCAGGCACTTTCACAACGTTAAACCGGTTATTTACCACGAACTCCCGATGGGATGAAGGATATTTGCAGTTCTGCATCAAGTGTTGCAGGGACCAGACACAACAGCTGAGGTACGTCACTTCATCACGTGAGTTTGGTAGCTTGTGTAACCGCTACCCGCTGTTTCTCAGTTTATAGTCATTTAATGTATTTTGTATATCGCTGTACTTCTACTCAAACAACTAAAACAAAGTTAAAATCCATCGATCACCAAGGTATCACATTATATAACAAATTATGTAAAGGACTAGAGAATCTTAGTGCATTCACATTAACAAAACCATAAATATTCTAAGTAAACAATCGCACACTAACTCTCACATTGTTACAGTGACTGTGAATAATATTTTAATATGTTGCCCAAAGGTTATTCTTCTATATATAAACGCAGCCAAATTATCAGAGATTCACGTTCACCCAGTTCTTAAAAATGTGCTCATGGGATGTAATTAGTTAATTATTATAGTTGAAGAATTATTACATACGAGATTGTATCAGTTATTAATTATTAGTGCTTATCATATATTGCTTTTATTTAGCCTAGTAAGAATTTTTAACTGCAGCTGTATTTTTGGATAAATATTTTTAAACTGTATTCTTTCTAAATCTTTACTAATGCTTCTGTGTCCACGGCGTTTGCAGAACTCTCGATTTTTAAAAATGACTTTGTATAATAGCCCAGTTACATAGAGTAGTAATTGTTCGTCGACCGTTAAGATTCTTAAAAAAGAATTTTTGAAGAATTATATTGTTATAATTTTAACACTCCCTTCAATAAAAAATATTTAATTGTTGCTGAGCCATGAATGTTATCCAAGTTCAAAAGCAATGGTGCTAATTAATAAAATATGTAGTAGTTTATTGGCTAATAATTGACCACGTCTGTATTGCGGGGTTATGTCAAGCACACACGTATTTAGAAGTCAATTTCCGGAGGGAGGGGAGGGGAGGGGGTCAAAAAATCTATGTTGAATTATTTGTTTTTAATAAATAATTAATCAGGGATGTGTTTTTATCATGTCAGTAAAAAATAAAATCACATGTAGTATATTATACACATGTAATTGTTCTTAGAAAAGCCTGTTTTTTGTCTTGTTTCTTTGAATAAGGTCTGTAGAAAGGCCTTGTACATTGCACATTTTTTGTTCTTATACCTGGGATAAAGTGATATAAGCAGTAATCAGATATTTAAAAAGCGAACCACTGATTGGTGCATTTGAAGTATTAGTTCTCCTTGAATGAAAAAGGGAATCGGAACTTAGAAGTTAAAAATTTACATACCTTTAGGTAAGTATCTGGAAATTCTAATCAACAGATTATAATATATTGGCATTTGTTAACTTCGCAATACATTATTGTAATTGACATTATTTGTGTATTTTAACGAGTTCTACAGCTGCTGTGCAGTAACTTTTCCTTTATCTCTTAAATAACTTCATGTCTGTCTGACAATGAATAGAGACATTAAGATAAGAAGCTTGAATAAACTTTTTCGATTTCTTTTACACTAAGTTTTATTTCAACTATTTGTTAAAAGTTTGAAATGATAATTCATTTGGGGGGTCCGGACCCCCTGCACCCCTTAAATATGTACCTGATGTCATGGTAAAAACAAAAATTTTATCAGGTTCATTTGTGAATAAAGAAAGGGACTTGATTTGATTAGAGCAATAATACTCCAAGTATTGCATTTAGATGTGCTCATTACCTTTTTAGCTGGTTATTATATATTTTCTGCACACTACTCTCCCAAAAACGTAGTACTCCTGTAAATCGTTGCATTGACATAAATGTTTCAACGTATTCTTTAATAAACTTTACTAAAAGGACTTATTCTATGTCACTATTGATGACCGAGATGTGTATAATAGGAATGGTTTGATTAAATATCTCCTTGGAGGTGGAGTGGCAATAGTAGAATACAGGATTTACCTAAGTGATTGTCAATTTTTTTTAAAAACTTGATGGCTGCGTGGTGGCTTTGAAATTCCATTCCCGCTGTATGACCAGATATAAAAAGGAATAACGACTTTTGTTTGAGAATATTAAATTCAGACCAGAGACAAAGAGTGTCAGAAATACGAAACTACAACAAATAAAACACATATAATTGCGTGTTTTAACAAACATATTGTGTTGTACTCAAAATCTTAAGAACCGTTTTTGAGAGACTTAAAATGTTTGAAAATATTTCCTTGTAATGTGCAATTTGGGATGAAAATTTCTTTTGAAAATCTACATGTCGCATTCTGGAACATACGGATCTTAAAAAGTTTTAGTGTAATCTGTACTTTGATTTTGAATTATGATGTTTAGAGATACACTCTGAGATCGTTTTTCTAAAAACGTGTTTGGTGAGGTTCAGGAAGCCTCACCTTCACTTCCGGTGAAGTCCAACATTTTTGGATCGTATACAATAATGCTCCTCTACACTATACGACGTAAGGTATACGTACCACATAAAGTAAAAATGTTTATGGGTCCATATGTCTGTAAATACCAGACCTCAAACAGAACAGATATTTCAAAGATACGTGAAGATAATCTCCAACGTCAAGCTATTTTTAGATAGTATATCTCTTTTTGTTTTTGATTTTATAAAACAAAATTGCAGTAACAATTTTGAGTAAAACATGATATAAGAATGCAATTTATTGCTGTTATAGCTATTTAATAAACATAAAGTTCTAAATTCGTTTACACATTTTGTTACGAGTATACGAAGTTGGTCTGAAAAGTTACCGACGTCGCCATGAAGATGTCAGCACTCGTAAATAAAAGCTAGTAAATTTCGTGGTTCATCTGTTAACAGTTTCAGCCATTCAGCGATTTTGGACGCTCAGTTGTTATTGTGGTTATGTAACAGTCGTTTGAATGACTTGATGTGAGTGTTTCTATGAAAATGGACAAAATCGAGTATCGAGCTGTAATTAAATATTTGTTTTTGAAAGGCAAAACGCCTACGCAAATCAAAGATGAGTTGGATTCGGTATATGGCGACTCTGCACCATCATTTACCACAGTGAAATGTTGGGCAGCTGAATTTAAATGTGGCCGTAAGAGCTTGAGAGACGATGAACGTTCGGGACGTCCAAAAACTGCAGCTCGTCAGTATATGTTCTGTGGTAGTATATGAAGAAAGCAAAAAGCTAATAAGGTAGTCAATTGCTGTGCGGTGTGATTGAATTGAACTTTTGTTTTTGTAGTATAAACACAACAAGGAAAGTAAGTAAACCAAGAAAGAAAAGAAAAAAAGAACAGGAATAGGGTTTTGCAATTGCAGAAAAGTATCTATGGAAATGTGAACATTGTTTACTACGTGGGGTCAATTCTAACCTCAACTGCAAAGCGAGAACGTATATTGAAGATAAACCTACGCGTAATGAACAAGTATGGCGAAATAAACAGAGGGCCTAGGCCTTAAAGGATAGCCGGGATATTGAAGGTAAGTAAAAGGGTAGCTGTTATATGAGTTGAGGGCCCTAAGGCACAAGCGTAAGGCGGTATGGGCTACTAAGCCACAAAGTGTAGTTGAGATAGTGAGTGCCGTCCCTAAGTCGGAAATTGAAGGTTGAGGGTTGTTTTTGATAAACATAGAAGTGTAACAGGCCGTAACTGCGAAGCGACAATAAAAGGTCAGAAACATTCAGTGTAGATAAACCCCAATGATTGGCAACTTCTCCTCATTAACTCACCTTTAATATACACTATCCTGAAATCGCCAACAAAGTCCTTTCTCCAGCTTTAGTAATCGTTAGTCATTCAGAACTGGAACCAAGTGGAATTGACCCCAAGTAGTAAACAAGAA